>CM069861.1:154648363-154933363 GCA_036172795.1 Pelodytes ibericus | reverse complement strand
AAGATTAAGACGGCTAATATTCATCACACTTGAACTGGGTAATCTGTGCCAAACTGAAAGGGAAGCTTTTGGACAAAAAGATTCTGAAAAATATTCAAAATGCATGCATATTAATACTGGCATTTTGAAAATGAAATTATACATGTTTTCATTTTTGTTATATGGGGGGTGGGAAGACGGGCTGTATTTTTTTTTGTTTTCTCCTCTTTAATCTTTTGTAGGGTTTCTTTCAAAAATAGATCCTCATTATGTATTAAAAGTGCCTGTTGTGACCCAATATGAGGTCTCCTCTAGAAATGCATGGGAATATCTAGAGAATAATTGCATGGCCCGATTTCCCCATGCTTCTCTAAGCAGAGACTTGGCGATGCAGGATAACATGCCCATGCTTTTTGAAAACTGTGTAGTCTTTCACATTATTTCACATTTCACATATGATTTAAAAGCTTTGTTATTGTTTTTTGTTAAATCCCTCACCTTCCCTATTCTAGTTATGCTGTAGTAGTCCATGTAATTGGAACAGAGGCGAAGCCCAGGAACTTGCTAGCTACTAAATTCATCTCATGTTTACTGTAGTGTTTCTAGGGTATGTTGTTTCTGTAGGAAATGGAGTATATGTCTTCAGAGCAGAGTATGACCAGGTATTGTGTTTCCACTTACATTTTTATTAGAATGTGTTATATATAGAGGTATGAATGTGACACACCAGACTGTTACAACAAATTACATCATCAGGGGAGTCACCATTTCTCTCTGATCTCTACAGGATGTTAATGCAATCAGGAAAATATGATTCATTCAATCCAGCTGAGTGTCTTTATGAGTATTATTTAGTGGTCTTGCAACCCGGTACCAGTTAAGAATGTACCAGCAAACTGTACTTTTGTTGACCAAAGGGTTAAATCCTGATTGGCACATGTCACATGCTAGTGTACCTTTTCTGCATATGTTATTTATGCCCCCATTTGTAGACTTTTGATTCTCTAAATACAAGACTAATTTGTACAGGGATGGTGCAAGGAATGATACTAAATAGTTAACTTATTTGCCTAAACCAGTTCTCGAAGTTCTTCCCTTGATCATTGTCACCGGTCATGATCACCTTAAATAAAATAACAGCAGGATTTTATGGAGAATATGTATATCCATGTGTTGTGTGCCTTAGAAACCAAATATGGCAGGAAAGAATCCTCACTTAACTGTCTAGTGCCCAAAATGCATCTTCCAAATATTAATGTGCTTTCAAACTACTTTACCATGCATGTTTTTAATTTTGCATTGCTTAAAATATAAAATACAGCTAGATGAAATTGTGGAATTACAGCGATTTGCAAGGGGCCAGGACTGCCCACACTAGTTGAGTAAAAGTAATTTCATTATTTATTTATTTATGTCTGCAGAAACCAATGAGAATCATTTCATTCAAATTAATTGAATATTCTGTCTCTCTGATGTCATCAGCCAATGTGTTGCACTGTTAAGAGATCCTATTGTGTACAGAGCAAGGTCACTCAGAGTCCACATAATGCATTGAATTGGAAGACCCATTGAAGAGATTAAATGAAACAACACTTTATATTCTCAGTAACTATATAATCAGTGCTGCCGCACGTACAGTATACAGTAATCACTGGGGAGGGCTTGAGTCAAATATTAAAAATGTGATTTATGCAGCATGGACTGTGCACTACACAAGTAGTTATCTTCATCTTTAACCAAAGCGAGTTTGGGGACTAGACTATCCCTTTAAAGGGAATTCATCACCTAAGCATTGTTTGTACAGTAAATGCAGAGAATAAAAATAATCTATCTGAATTGTAAGCAAATGCATAAATTAACAGACAAATGTGTTTCAATGTGTCTCCTGTTTATAACATCACCTTGTGGCTTGACATTTCTTATAGAAATTGCAGGGTGATGTAATGAAATGTGTTTCAATGCATCGGTAGTGTCTTGTGTATGACATCATCCTGCAGCTTAATATGACCTACTATCTATGGGAAATGTCACTTGCATGTAAAGCCACATGCTGATGTCATGCATTTATTTTGAATTCTTCTAACGCATATCATTTTTCGAGCATTATTGATTTTTTAACGAGTGTTTAGGTGATGGAGTCCTTTTCAGCCTAAATAAGTGACAGCTCTGTCCTTGAATGAGAGTCATGCATTATAGTGCCCAGCTTTAATGTAGTCCAAATTTCATCTAAATATTTGCCAGCAGAGACGCTTTTATTATTGCTTTTCTTACTCAGAGGCTCCAGCCAAATGCTAGAGAGCTGAGTGGGAGGATCAGTAGACGTTGAAAACCTGGGATTTGTGAGTTAATTTAACATGGTTACAATACAGATATTCAGATTTCAATAAATGCGTTTTTGTTCATTACTAAGTTTAATATCATTTAAGATGCTAATATTTTAGCATGGGAAAAAGACTGAATCCTTTTTCTTGGATAACTGGCCTGGTTTCCTGTTAGTACCCTTTGCTTCTTAATCGCCTTACTATGAGGCAGTATACAGTATATGGTATTCTAAAGGATGGCCTTTTAGAACTCATTCCAGACATATCTGTCCAGTAGTAATATCCAGTAGTAATTAAACGTGAAGTTCAGCTCAGTCCTTTTTGTTAATTCATAAAAGTACTAATTTCCAGGAAAATAACTTGCCATGTACAAAAGATTTGTGCTCTTCTGATTCAATGAACTACATCCCAGATGTCCCACCAGAGACCTATCCCTTCTTAGAATGATTAATACTGGAGATACTGTGGTTCCCCTGTACTGTGACATAAACCTTTGCAAACAGATTTTTTCCCAAGTAAGTGTGTAAGGGTGTGTTCAAGAGCTTTTCAAGCTATTAGCCAGTAACATTGTCTTTTGTTATGTTTTTATTTAACGGACTAGGCCACGTGGATAATTGTAATGCACTTTGGCCAGGGAGAAGATAGAGCAAAGGTTACAGGAAATTTGAAACATAATGAGAATTTCCATACGGAAAGCATTGTATCAGTGTGAATACCTGTATTCTGCGCCACAAACCAGGTCTATGGGATTTGACCTTTGCAGGGTTACTAGAAGCATAAATGATAAACGTGAATGCTATGAACTGTAATTCCTTGCTTCCTTGCCGATGGGTAAGTGTTAATAGAATGCTGTAACTGTTGTGAGTTGGCTTCCAATACCATGATTTTATTTATTACAGGTGTACATTCTATAGCGTTAAACTATGGTGTAACCAATTTAAAAGTGCTAGAGAACATATAATGGTGAATAAATGCAATGGTCTCATTTTTGTGTACATTAAAGAATTAAACTGCCAGCTCTACATGGTAATGCTTGTAATATGTTTTTATGATATTCTCATTAAATATGAACTAAATACATATCCAAGGAGCTTGCCTTATTAGTAACTTCTTGAAATAAAACCATTTATTTTCTTAAATCCTCCTCATTAGTGAAACTAATTACACTTCACGCTCTAATCAGATCAACTTTTTCTACTTTATTTAGAATTTCTGTTTACTTGTCTGATTTATTTTAGGGAATTCCCATGAATCATACTTGCTTTATATGTGGTATCAAATGTTGTAGTTAACTTACATTGTATATTCCCTAAAGAATCTATCCATAGTATGAAATGGGAATGACCATAAAAAACTGCATTAATTGCACCTAAATAGGTATCAAACTTTAAAATGATCTAAAAAGTTGAAAGCACAAGCTGTAGGTATTTTAGATAAAATATATAGTACAGTTTTGATGTTTAACACTTCTGTTTTTATGTTTGTGTATCATTTAGACATTGTTATATTTATTTATAAACTATTTTACCAGGAAGGATACATACATACAATCAAACAGAGACTAAAATAAGACATAGATGCATAGATACATCTTTAAATATTACTGTTATTCCCCACATCCATGTCCTCTATCCGTAACACAAATAAGCAATTTGATATCATAGATATGAGAGCAAGCGAGGCAGAGAGGGCACACTGGCATAATTTAATGACTCCACGGTATACTGGCATAATTTAATTATTCATGGATTCCAGATTTGCTTCAGACTATTTGTGGGATTGCCAAAGCGATGCTAAACTTCTTGAAAAGTGAGAAAGGATGAGAGAAATGTATAACAAGTAGGCATGGCTGGCAATAGATTTTATAATTTATATTGCAGTTGCCATTTGTCGATTCCAAAGAACATGTCAATAGATATCTGTTCATAATTCTACCTACTATAAAATCCACACCCCTTTTAATTGGTCCATGGCCTTATGTCTTGTTTAGTCTTATGCTTTAGAGCATGTATGTTCAGTCTTATGCTTTAGAGCATGGATGTTCAGTCTTATGCTTTAGCCCTTGGATGTTTTAGTCTAATGCTTTAGCCCTTGGATGTTTAGTCTTATGCTTTAGCCCTTGGATGTTTAGTCTTATGCTTTAGCCCTTGGATGTTCAGTCTTATGCTTTAGCCCTTGGATGTTCAGTCTTATGCTTTAGCCCTTGGATGTTCAGTCTTATCCTTTAGCCCTTGGATGTTCAGTCTTATCCTTTAGCCCATTGATGTTCAGTCTTATGCTTTAGCCCATGGATGTTCAGTCTTATGCTTTAGCCCATGGACGTTGAGTCTTTTGCTTTAGCCTATCTGCTTTAGCCCATGGATGTTCACGCTTATGCTTTAGCCCATGGATGTTCTCCTCCACTTTATTAACAAATGTTAGTAGAACAGTTCCATGCAGCCACCACCCTTTCAGTGCAGTAATACTTTCTGATGTTACTTTTTAAATTACTGACCCTCCAATATAATACTATGTCTCTTGTCTTGGTATTGTTGCTCCATTTAAATCTACTGTCCTCTATTACCTATTCTATTATCTATTACCATGTTGAATCTCTTTTTGTATTTAAATGGTCCTGTCATTTGTCCTCCATATGCATCTTGGAATCTCCCATGTATCACCACTATACAGAAGCTTTGTTCCAGTCCTATATTTTTTAGCCACCTACCTATCTTCCAAGTGCAGTTTCAAAATACTACTAATTAAACCTCCTCATTTCATTGTTGCCACTTTAGCGTCATATTTACATTCTGTTCCATATTTTCCCACTTTAAAGTCTTTGCCTAAATCCTTTTTGGTTTCAGGTGGATGATCCAGACAGCTCAACAGAATAATGATTCTTGCTACTATTTTAAATCAAACTTTTAATGTATCTAAAGCTTCTGAACATCCAGTTGTGCCTCTGTGTTAATAAATCATGAGATAATTTACACCCATGAATACACCAAGTACTGCAGATGCAGTCCTGAAATTCTGTAATGATACAATTCCATAGAGAAACTGAAATGTAAGAACAACATAATGTAATAGTTTGTGATCTAAATGAGAATATCTGGAATAAAATGTGTCATGTGATTAGTAATTTAAATGGCAAAAAACACACAGCCCTGTCAAATTCTGTTATAAGCAGGGTGAAACCTTTCAAGTGTAGTTGACCTTGCCAAACATTAGCTGTCAGTATTTTCGGAGAATGTACGATTGTAGGATTAATGTCTGATAACGGAAACTAGAAACTTGGTCTTGAAAGCTTGCAATCAAACACTTTTGGCCAAAGAATGGTATATTTTTAACTCTACTGTTTCCTGTAGAACAATGTGCAACACGTTCCCTTTCTAGGCCTTGACCTATAAATCCGTTCCTTGTGCACCACCAACAGGTCACACGAGGAAAATATCTTAAACTCTCCAGATCTATTAATTTCAGTTACATGAAAAACAGCATTTAGGTCTATCTTGTGTCCTCTTACCAAGGAGGTTTGTGGTGGTTGGCACAGAAGATGATATTTTTGACAATTGTATATGCATCTTTATTTCCTACCTAATAGAATTTCTGAAGGGCTCAGTTAGAGCTCCTATAAATTCTAGTAAGCGGAACAGCCAGCAGAGGGTACTGCTGTAACATGGTCATTGGTTATACCATGTCTGCTCTTTGTTGACTTCCATATCTTTTACTACGGGGATATTCAACGTGTGTCCCACAGGCCAAATGTTCCCTATTTAACAGGAGTGTGGCCTACCTTACATAACTGCCCATGTTCTCATTATCCATATAAATGTTTACTTTTGTTTGAATACAGTTAATTTAAACTTGTTTTAACCCCTTAAGGACAGAGCCTTTGAAACATTTTTGTCCTTTCTGGACAATGCCTATTTTAACATTTCTGTGCTGTTTGTGTTTAGCAGTAATTTTCTTCTTTGTCATTTGCTGTACCCACACATATTATATATTGGTTTTATCGGGACAAGAAGGGCTTTCTATGGATGCCATCTTTTTGATCATATCTTATCATATTATTAAAAAAAATAATAAAATATGTTAAAAAAAAAAAAAATACACAAATTTCTTTGTTTTTATTTGAAACAACTTCTCCTCATTGACAATAGCGAACGAAAAAACATGCTAAATAGATTCTACTATTTCTCCTGAGTACAGGGATACCACCCATGCATAGGTTTGTTGTGTTGTTTGGGGGCTAAAATGCCAAATTTGTGAGGTGCAGTTTTTTGTTTTCCAACTTGAAATTTTTACATGCAGACAGCCTGCACCCATGTCCCATTTGGGACATATTTGAAGCCAGCTAGTGTATTTTACCCCATCAACCCATATATTTTTTAAAAGAAGACACCTTAGGCTATCTCAAATGGTGGTATTTTTACACTTTCCATGCACTAATTCTACCACCAGCCTTTGTCAAACTTTGTGGTAGTAATTTGTTTGTGGGTTTTTTTCACAAACCTTGTACTTCAGACATGAATTCACAGATTTTGGTATGTGTCACTGCCAAATAACACCCTAATAAGTGTTCAGCAACATCTCTTGAGTACAGGGATACCACCCATGCATAGGTTTGTTGGGTTGTTTGGGGGGTAAAAGGCCAAATTTGGTAGGTGCAGTTTTTGGTTTTCCAAATTAAAATTTTGACATGCAGACCGCCTGCACTCATGTCCCATTTGGGACATATTTGAAACCAGCCAGTGTATTTTACCCCATCAACCCATATATTTTTTAAAAGAAGACACCTTAGGCTATCTCAAATGGTGGTATTTTTACACTTTCCATGCACTAATTCTACCACTAGCCTTTGTCAAACTTTGTGGTAGTAATTTTTTTGTGGTTTTTTTTCACAAACCTTGTACTTCAGACATGAATTCACAGATTTTGGTATGTGTCACTGCCAAATAACACCCCAATAAGTGTTCAGCAACATCTCTTGAGTACAGGGATACCACCCATGCATAGGTTTGTTGGGTTGTTTGGGGAGTAAAAGGCCAAATTTGGTAGGTGCAGTTTTTGGTTTTCCAAATTAAAATTTTGACATGCAGACCGCCTGCACTCATGTCCCATTTGGGACATATTTGAAACCAGCCAGTGTATTTTACCCCATCAACCGATATATTTTTTAAAAGAAGACACCTTAGGCTATCTCAAATGGTGGTATTTTTACACTTTCCATGCACTAATTCTACCACTAGCCTTTGTCAAACTTTGTGGTAGTAATTTTTTTGTGGTTTTTTTTCACAAACCTTGTACTTCAGACATTAATTCACAGATTTTGGTATGTGTCACTGCCAAATAACACCCCAATAAGTGTTCAGCAACATCTCTTGAGTACAGGGATACCACCCATGCATAGGTTTGTTGGGTTGTTTGGGGAGTAAAAGGCCAAATTTGGTAGGTGCAGTTTTTGGTTTTCCAAATTAAAATTTTGACATGCAGACCGCCTGCACTCATGTCCCATTTGGGACATATTTGAAACCAGCCAGTGTATTTTACCCCATCAACCCATATATTTTTTAAAAGAAGACACCTTAGGCTATCTCAAATGGTGGTATTTTAACACTTTCCATGCACTAATTCTACCACCAGCCTTTGTCAAAGTTTGTGGTAGTAATTTTTGTGTGGTTTTTTTTCACAAATATTGTATTTTAGACATAAATTCACAGATTTTGGTATGTGTCACTGCCAAACAATAACCCAATATGTGTTCAACAACATATCCTGAGTACAGGGATACCACCCATGCATAGGTTTGTTGGGTTGTTTGGGGGCTAAAGGGCCACATTGTGAAGGTGCGCATTTTCAACTTGGAATATTGACGTGTAGTCAGCCTGAGCCCATCTTTCATTTGGGACTTTTTTTTAAGTAGGACAGTGTATTTTACCCCAAAAAGTATATATTTTTTAAAAGAAGACACCTTAGGCTATCTCAAATGGTGGTATTTTTACACTTTCCATGCACTAATTCTACCACTAGCCTTTGTCAAACTTTGTGGTAGTAATTTTTTTGTGGTTTTTTTTCACAAACCTTGTACTTCAGACATGAATTCACAGATTTTGGTATGTGTCACTGCCAAATAACACCCCAATAAGTGTTCAGCAACATCTCTTGAGTACAGGGATACCACCCATGCATAGGTTTGTTGGGTTGTTTGGGGAGTAAAAGGCCAAATTTGGTAGGTGCAGTTTTTGGTTTTCCAAATTAAAATTTTGACATGCAGACCGCCTGCACTCATGTCCCATTTGGGACATATTTGAAACCAGCCAGTGTATTTTACCCCATCAACCCATATATTTTTTAAAAGAAGACACCTTAGGCTATCTCAAATGGTGGTATTTTAACACTTTCCATGCACTAATTCTACCACCAGCCTTTGTCAAAGTTTGTGGTAGTAATTTTTGTGTGGTTTTTTTTCACAAATATTGTATTTTAGACATAAATTCACAGATTTTGGTATGTGTCACTGCCAAACAATAACCCAATATGTGTTCAACAACATATCCTGAGTACAGGGATACCACCCATGCATAGGTTTGTTGGGTTGTTTGGGGGCTAAAGGGCCACATTGTGAAGGTGCGCATTTTCAACTTGGAATATTGACGTGTAGTCAGCCTGAGCCCATCTTTCATTTGGGACTTTTTTTTAAGTAGGACAGTGTATTTTACCCCAAAAAGTATATATTTTGTAAAAGTAGACACCCTAGGCTATTTTAAATGGTGTTATTTTAACACTTTCCATGCACCAATTCTACCACCAGCCTTTGTCAAAGTTTGTGGTAGTCATTTTATTGTTTATTTTTTCCCACATACATTGCACTTTAGACACAAATTCACATATTTCGGTATGTGTCACTGACAAACAATACCACAATATATGTTCAGCAACATCTCCCGAGCACAGGGATACCACCCATGCATAGCTTTGTCAGCTTTGTTAGGGGTTGAAAGGCTACATTTGAGAGGTGCGCTTTTTGATTTTCAAACTTGGAATTTGAACATGTAGAGCAAGGAAGGGGTTAATAGCTCTTATAAGAGCCTTTGTAGTACTGTACAAAAAAATTAACCCCTAAAAATGCACAGACAAGAAAAAAAATTCTGCTGTGCAGTGATCAGTGGCAGGGAAGGAGTTAATACACTACACTATACAAAAGGTATGGCTTTTATAAAAGCCCTTGGGACTCACAATTTATTAACATTTTATTTAATTTATTACAATTTAAAAATTATGTTATACAGATCTGTCTCTTTCCCTCACTAAAACTCAAGTGAGGAGAGGGAGGCAGATCCATATGGGTCAGAACAATATTTACGAACCAGACGAATGGTGATGCTCATCTGAGAAATCACCAAACCACCTTTGCCACTGATCGGCTGTTACTGATCGCTATACACACGTTTAGACAGCTTCAAAAGGAATACACGTAATCCCCTAGTGGGTATAATTAACCCCTAGTGAGTATAATTAACCCCTAGTGAGTCTGACAAAAAAAATGCTGATAGCAAAAAAAAATCCTTCGGCGACTAGATTGCTCCATATGCGCTGCTTAGGCAGTGACCATATGTACTGCTTAGGCAGTGACCATATGTGCTGCTTAGGAAGTGATATACGGCAAGGAAGGGGTTAATAGCTCTTAAAAGAGCCTTTGATATACTGTAATAAATCAAAGTAAAAAAAAATAACCCCTAAAAAAATGCACAGACAGCAAAAAATGTGCTGCTGTGTAAGATCACTGCGTACACAGCGATCAATTGCAGGGAAGGGGTTAAATACTGGAAACGGCTTTTATAAAAGCCTTTGGGTCTCAATTCTATTAAATATATTATAATTAAAAACTTACATTATACAGCTCTGTCTCCCTCACTAAAACTCAAGTGAGAGGGAGGCAGATCTACACGGGTCAGATCAAATATTTACACATATTGATCTAACCAGACGAATGGTGATGCTCATCTGAGCAAACGCCAACCCGCCATTGTCACTTATCAGCTGTTACTGATCGCTATACATGCGCTCAGACAGCTAAAAAATTTTTTTTACGTTAAACGTAGTCCCCTAGCGGGTATAATTAACACGTGACGGGTGTAATAAAAAAGTTTTAAAAAAATTAAAAATGCTTCTGCAGCAAGATTGCTGCATTTGCGTCAGATCGCTGATTAGGCAGTGATCTACGGCAAGAAAGGGGTTAATCTCTTTTAAAAGAGCCTTTTTTTATCCTGTAATGAATTACAGTAAAAAAAAAATAACCCCTAAAAAATGCACAGACAGCAAAAAATGTGCTGCTGTGTATGATCACTGCGTACACAGCGATCAATGGCAGGGAAGGGGTTAAATGGCTTTTATAAAAGCCCTTGGTGTTTAAAATTTTATTAAATATTTTTTTTATTATTTTATTTTATTTTTTTACTTGATCTGATCTGTCTCTCTCCCTTACTAAAAGTAGTAAGGTGAGGGAGGCAGATCAATACTTGTCAAAGGCAATATTTAGTAATATTGCCTTTGACAGTATGGTAAGTGCTCATCAGAGCACTTACCATACATGCCTGCACACAGATCACATAGATCTGCTGTGCCGGCATTGATTGGCTCCCCCTCGAGCATCGGAAGTGAAATACTTTCACTTCCGATGCTCTTGCCATTAGAAGGGAAACGCTGCCTGTACAGGCAGCGTTCCCTTCTACTGAGCCGATGGGGTCGCTCAGGAGAGCGACCACCATCGGCTCTGGGGAGCAGAACGGTGTTGTTAAGTGCCTCGCTGGCGAGGCACTTTAACAACACCGGAGATGCTTAGAAAGCGAACGATCGTTCGCTTTCTAAGCACATGTGTGCAGCGGGCGCAGCCATTTGCTGCTACGATCACTCCGTGGAGTGATCGTAGCGCGCCCCTGCACATTTGGGGGGTGTTGCACAATGCCTCTACCTAGAGGCATTGTAGCAACACCGTTAGAGTAAAGAAAGCGACCGCTGGTCGCTTTCTTTACTCCATTTAGTGCATGACGGGCCAGGCACGTCACCTGTCGGCAAGTCCTCGATTTGCCGTGACGTGCCTGGCACGTCACCTGTCGTTAAGGGGTTAAATTGCTCTTATATTGCTGCTTAATAACCAAACATTTTTCTATGGCTAACAAGCAATGTTTCACCATTACTGTAAATAAAATAAATGAATGCAGTCCAACATGCACATACATTATTGAGTATGGGGCCCACTTCAGAACAAACTTGGACACTCCTGTTCTGTTAGCATTTTCTGTTTTTATAAGCGTTACATATCAAACACAATAATAAAACTGAAATATACCGTATTTACTCGATTATAAGACTACCCTGATTATAAGACGACCCCCCAAACTTTGGATATTCCTTTAGGAAAAAAATTAAAAGCCTGAATATAAGACTACCCTATAGGAAAAAAGTTCAACTTGTATATATTATGTAAATTGCTTTTTTAATAAAAAAAAAATGATATCAAAAAATGCATTTCTTGTTTTTATTTCCTTTTATGTTCTAATGCTGCCTCTCTCTTTCCCTTGCCCCCAGCTTTGTCTCCCCCCCTTAGTGTTGTCTCTCTCTCTCTCTCCCCCTCCCTTTGATTCCCCCCTCCCTCCCCTTGTCTCTCTCTTCCACCCTTCCCTCCCCTTGTCTCTCTCTTCCCCCCATCCCTCCCTTTGTCTCTCTCTTCCCCCCCCTCCCTCCCCTTGTCTCTCTCTTCCCCCCCCTCCCTCCCCTTGTCTCTCTCTTCCCCCCCCTCCCTCCCCTTGTCTCTCTCTCCCCCCCCCTCCCTCCCCTTGTCTCTCTCTCCCCCCCCCTCCCCTTGTCTCTCTCTTCCCCCCCCTCCCTCCCCTTGTCTCTCTCTTCCCCCTTCCCTCCCCTTGTATCCGTCTCTTCCCACCTCCCTCCCCTTGTTTCGCTCTGGTCCCCCCTCCCTCCCCTTGTTGCTCTGGGGCAGGGAGAAACTAAATATAGTGTTGCAAGTCTCCCCCTGGTCCTTCCCAAGCACCTTCAGCCCCCACCCCAAGGATTTTTTAATTAAAAAGTGTTTTGTATTTTTGATTGTGCTAATCCTAATCCTAGAGATAGAATTAGGGTTTGTACTAACCCTAACCTTTGGGTTAAGGTTAGAGTTAAATAAAAATAAAAACAAGGTAAAAAATGATTACGGTAAATTAAATAAATAAAAATGTTTTAAAAAATGATATAAAAATAAGAATTTATTCCGGAGAGGACCAGTGGCATGTTATGTCTGTCTGTGGTACTTTAGGGATATTTTATAAAAAAAAAAAGACTGCTAGTGGGGTTAGTGCTTTGCATTGGTCCCCAGCAGTAGAAAGGGGCCCTAAGCAGCCTTGATATATGATCCATGCAGCCGCAAGGTAGCAAGGATAGCAACAATCTGTGCTTCCTACTATAGACTATATTTCCTATAATGCTACAGTAGCTTTTGGCTGGCTGAGCATGATAGGAGATGTAGCCCATAAGCATTACAGAAAAATACACATTATAAAGCTGCATTGACTGTATCCTAAATTTGGCCCTGTACCTGCCACATAATCCTAGCAAACCTATACATGTGGGATACCGCTGTACTCAAGGGTCGTTGGTGAACATATATTGGGGTTTTGTTTGGCAATAAAATAGAACAACCCCTTTAAATTCATACCTAAAGTTCAAAGTGTGTGGAAATAAAACGCACACAACATTACTATGCCCAAACTTGGCAGATTGGTGGTAAAATGACTGAATGAAAAGTGCCAAAATACCCCAAGTTAAATACCCTGGGATGTCTACTTTATAAAAATGTGTAAATGTGGGGGGTTATTGAGGATTCATGACAGATATTGGTGTTACAATGTCACTAATGCTAATTTAAAAAAAAAAAAATGGGTTTGAAACAGCTATATGCTACTTGTATTTATACAAGTATATAACATGCAAAAAAAAAACATTTAATCATTGGGTATATCTAAACTCAGGACCAATATTAGAATCTATTTAGCAGGTTTTTTTCATTAGCTTTTGGAGCTTAGTAAAAGATTTTACAAAGAAAAGTCAGGAATATTTTACTATTTTTTTCATAATACAATACATGATATAAACAAAATAATGGCATCAAAAGAAAGCCCTTCTTGTCCTGAAAAAAATAAATAATTTGTGTGGGTACAGCAACTGACAAAGAAGAGAATTAAAGCTAAACACAAACACCTCAGAAGTGTAAAAACAGCCTCAGTCACTAAAGCACAACATTGCAAAAACAGTCCGGTCATGAAGATGTTAAAACGCTTTATACAAAACGTGTGTTACATTGCTGTTAATCAAAACTAACATTGAGGATCAGAATTAAAAACAGTACGTGTATTGCTTGAGTATCTAGTGTTCAATTAAATATAATCTGTATTCTAATAAAGCTTGTAATAATACATTCTTGAGTTCTCAAAACCAGAATGTTTTTCCCCTTAACATATGCATTAGCTTTTAATTCTGCTAACATAATATGATATAAGATGACAATAGGTGACGCAACTATTGCTCGTATACGTAAAATGATGGCATGTTTTTAGAAGCAGATATAATTTTACTTGATATTAAAATATTAGAATAAGTTACATATGTGAATTATTGTTTAAACTCTAACTAGATTTAATTAACACAGTGAAAGTAGGTAAATATTAAATGTTTAAACCATAAACCCATTTGTGCACTCATTGTTAAAATGTTCCATTTCCTGCATCCCATATTACATACATGTTGCCATTGTACAACTTTACAGGATATGATTGGGATTTTTAAGTAGAGGTAATAATATTAAATATATTTATTTAATATAGCTCCAAAGAGCGCTCCAAAGAAAGAGTCGTGCCTTGAATACAGTGGGGTCATTTTAATTTTGTCAGATGTGGATACATTGTGAATTTGTTATATTTCATTGGGATAAGTTGCACACTTTGACAACTTTCTCTTTGGAAAGAACATGCTTCAAAGCATGATGGTGAATTGTAATTTATTCTTTTTTTTTCTGCATTAGGAAGTAATAGAAATCAAGTCTGGGAATTAGACAGAATTTATTGTGGAGGATGGAACCGTACAATCGTATTAGTTATTCTGATTGCATCATTTAATGTCTTAATTAAACACTGAAACATAATAGAGCGAGTATTTATGGTTGACTAGTTTTAACTGCCCGAGCACTACATTAGTCTTAAATAATTCAAGGCTTACGTGTCTGCCTGCCACCCTGAAAATGCAAGTAAAAATAGAAATGAAATGAAAACAAATCTTATTACTGTAATTTGCTTAATTACAGCGATTTATAAGACATTAAACTCTTTAAATAGAGGGGAAGACTGTCTAATATAGTAAAAATGCATACTAGGAATCCACAAAATGTACAGACATTTGTGTATAAAATAATGATGACAGTGTTTTTAAAATAATGCTTTTAGCACCTCTACATTATGGCCAAGCAAGACAAAAAAGCATAGCAATTGCTTCAGTTCTTATAAATAAAATATTTTATTCTCACTGTATTTTCATTTCAATTTTTGCACTGCAAATATCTCTTTCTGAAAAGATTACACCGTGATGGCTATCCACAAAATACTGGAAATTATTTTTTTTATTTTTTTTTAGACTAGTTGCATTCACTTATTTAAAAATTACTGTTGTTTTTAGTGATTTATATTTACATATGTAGCCGCCATTGCTGTGAATGTTTGTAACACTGAGCAAATCGAATAGATTAACCAATACAAGTGTATTCTCAAGCTGCTTTTTTATGTAAGAAAAGCACAATATAAAAATATAAATGGTGATTTCAGCCTCTGTATTTAAAAAAGCATGCATCACTTTGCCCCTTGATAACATCAAAAACGCATTCGGATTGTGTACAAGGAAAATAATAATAATAATTGTAAAGAAAATAGACACTTATGCGGGGCTGTTTTTCATTGGGAATACGGTATTAGACATTTGCATAGAGCGTCACTTTTTCATGGGCTCTGCAGGTGTAGCATTAACTTGGGTATATCCTGTCATGTCCAAATCTTTGGCAAATTGTGTGTTTATATTTTATTTTTTTGAAAATTAAAGTGTGTGTGTTTATATTTTTAAATCCATTCACAAGTATATTGTGTGATAGGGATTAAGCATATATAGAATCTCTGGTACCCAGAGAGTTTCTGCCTGGACCTTTGGATTGGCCATTTGAAGATTCCCTTAAATAATGTTATTCTGTGCATAATTACACAGTATTTCATTGCATTTAATTTAGATGTGACTATATTTTCTTAGATATTTTATTTTCTAATCATTTATACAATATTCATGGTGGCAGGTGCTAGGAACTCTGGGGCTGGATGTCCGATAATATCAATCAGCATTATAACGTTTAGGACACTGTTTCACTTGCATAAGAGGTTCCTCTTCTAAGCAGGATGGTCTCTACATTATCTGTTTCTGAATCTGTGTGATGAAATGTTATCTCAATACAACTCACCTTTTAGTGACTAGTCCTCTATGAAAACCCTTTGTATGTCTGACAAGATTTTTCCCCCAGCCCTACTGTCTTCGTTATGCCTAAGTTATCATAAATGGATTCATGCATCTTGGAAAATTGTTCTTCACCTTTGTTTTTGTCTGTGTGGTTATGAGGCTGTGGTTTCATTACTGTGAATGGATGAGTGTTAATCAACCACTTTCATAAATAACTGAGTTTAATACAACAAGCTCCATTATACACCAAATATACAGAACTGCTTCGTTGGTCTGGTGAGCGCAAATCTGGATGCTGGGGTTGGTCTGGTGAGCGCAAATCTGGGTGCTGGGGTAGGTCTGGTGAGTGCAAATCTGTCTGGTGGGTGCACATCTGGGGTAGGTCCAGAAAAAAGGAGTTATTTAAATATTAACAAAAAAGCGTGTCACATTTAAATCTATATGAGAAGAGAGCCAGCAAAGACAGGGATTTGAAGCGTATTAAACATGGGAAGCACTACATGTTTATTTGGGATTACATAGTACACCATATTTCCATTAGAATGCAGCCAGACCACCATACCTCTGTGGTTTTCCTACATTGTCTTACAGCAGGGCTCGACAAACCCCGGGCGCTAGGTCGCCATGGCGACTAGGAAATTGTACCTGACGCCCGGGTAGGATCAGCAGCACATGGCGCTCCACGGTCCTGAGGTTAGTTTAAAAAAAAAAAAAAGTATTATTCTTTCCCAGCGCGAGGGTAAGCAGAATGTGCGCTTCCTGCTCCGCCCCCTCGCGCTGTAGTGTTGGATTGGTGGGTGTCACGTGACATCCCTACGATCAGCAGTAGCATGAAGACGGTCTGTGCCTGTGTGACAGGCATGGACCAAGCTGCAGTAAAAATCCCCCTCCCGTGCAATAAGGTAAAACAGAAGGGAGTGGGAGTCACTTTTTATTTTCTCTTTTCTTTAAAAAAAAAAATAACAACCTGATGGCTTATGTGTGTGTGTCTGGCTAAGTGTGGATGTGAGTGACTGACTGTCTCTGGATGTGTGTGGATCTGACTGACTGACTGTCTCTGGATGTGTGTGGATCTGACTGACTGACTGTCTCTGGATGTGTGTGGATCTGACTGACTGTCTTTGTATGAATGTGACTGACTGTCTTTGTATGAATGTGACTGACTGTCTTTGTATGAATGTGACTGACTGTCTTTGTATGAATGTGACTGACTGTCTCTGTATGAATGTGACTGACTGTCTCTGTATGAATGTGACTGACTGTCTCTGGTGTGTGTGTGTGTGTGTATGTATGTATGGTTTTGTGAATGTGCCATTGTCTGGCTCCTAGATTTTTTTTTCTGGCTCCTAAAAGTAAATTAAATTTGTCAAGCCCTGTCTTACAGGCAGACCCAGGCATTTTAGACTGAGCAGCCATTTTTTTTAACCACATTTCAAATTATGACAAATAATACTGGTTTCTCGTTGTCTATTTGTTATATTTAGCTTGTCAGCCAGTCACTGTAATTTATTAATTATTTGGCATTATGTTAATTAATGATATTAGCACTTTTCCCAGCACACACTTTGCACTCACAGAACTTGCCCCAGTGGCCAGATTTGCCCACAGGACTTGCCCCAGCAACCAGTTTTCACTCACAGGACTTGTTCAAGGGGCCAGATTTGCACACACCCTTACACACACAGTCACCTTTACACTGTCACACACACATAACTATTAGACATGTGCATTCGTTTTCGGACGAATGCATTTTCGGACGAAAATAGCATTTTCGTCCATTCGTCCGAAAAACGAATAACGAAAATTTTAACTAACAAAATCCGAATGAACGAATGGTTAATAAACGAAAATCATTCGTTCATTCAGCCATTCGTCCATTCGTGCTATTGGCATTCTAAACCGAAATAGAGTCGGTTTACAATACCAATAGCATTGTACTACATTCCATAAACCGACATGAATGACTTTCGGTTTATGGAATGCATGTAATGCTATTAGCTTCCTATAAACCGAAATTGAGTTCCCATTCATACGAATAGGTCAATTGACCTATTCGTATGAATGGGGACTCTTTCGGTTTATAGAAAGCCAATAGCAGCATGTATTCTATAAGCCGAAAGTCTTTAAAACAAACGACGTTCGGTTTATAGAATACATGTAATGCTATTGCTGTTCTATAAGCCGAAAAAGACTTTCGGCTTATAGAACAGCAATAGCATTACATGTATTCTATAAACTGAACGTCGTTCGTTTTAAAGACTTTCGGCTTATAGAATACTATTGGCATTCTATAAACCTAACTAGAGTCCCTCCTCATTCATAAGAATTTCTTATGAATGGGGACTCGACTCTAGTTCGGTTTATAGAAAGCCAATAGTATTCTATAAGCCGAAAGTCTTTAAAACGAACGACGTTCGGTTTATAGAATACATGTAATGCTATTGCTATTCTATAAACCGAACGACTTTCGGTTTATAGAATAGCCATAGGATTACATGTAGTACATAAGCCGAAAGTCTATAAACCGAAAGTCGTTCGGTTTATAGGCTGTCGGCATTTAACTATACAGAGACAGAGTCTCCATTCATAAAATTATGAATGGAGACTTTGTCTCCGTGTAGTAAAATGCTGAAAGCCTATAAACCGAACGATCGGTTTATAGACTTTCGGCTTATGTAATACATGTAATCCTATGGCTATTCTATAAACCGAAAGTTCGGTTTATAGAATAGCAATAGGAATACATGTATTCCATAAACCGACAGCCTATAAACCGAACGTTCGGTTTATAGGCTGTGGGCATTTTACTACACGGAGACAAAGTCTCCATTCATAATTTTATGAATGGAGACTCTGTCTCCGTATAGTTAAATGCCGGCTTTTAACTATACGGAGACAAAGTCTCCATTTATAATTTTATGAATGGAGACTCTGTCTCCGTATAGTTAAATGCCCACAGCCTATAAACCGAACGTTCGGTTTATAGGCTGTGGGCATTTAACTATACGGAGACAAAGTCTCCATTCATAATTTTATGAATGGAGACTCTGTCTCCGTATAGTTAAATGCTATTGTATTCTATAAACCGACTCTATTTCGGCTTATAGAATGCAATAGTACTACGAATGGACGAATGAACGAATGATTTTCCTTTATTAACCATTCGTTCATTCGGCTTTAGTTAGCTTAGCATTTTCGTTCTTCGGTTTTCGGGCGAATGGACGAAAATGCAATTTTCGGACGAAAATGCATTCGTCCGAAAACGAATGCACATGTCTAGTATATATTCACATGTAAATTGCTTTTTTAATAAAAAATGATGATATAAAAAAAATCTTGTTTTTATTTCCTTTTATGTGACAATGCTGCCTCTCTCTTTCCCTTGCCCCCAGATTTGTCGCTCTCCCCCCCTTAGTGTTGTCTCTCTCTCACCCTCCCTTTGGCTCCCCCCTCGCTCCCCTTGTGTCTGTCTCTTCCCCCCTTCCCTCCCCTTGTTTCTCTCTGTCCCCCCCCCTTGTTATTCTGTCCCCCCCTCACCTGTTTCTTGCTCCCTGGTGGCTAGTGGGGGCAGCCGGGGGATGTATGCACTATACATAATAGACGGAAGTGTCGGGCAGCATGGAGGTTGTCTGCACGATTCGTGCAGACATCCCCCAGCTGCCCGATTCTCCCTGGTGGCTAGCGAGGCAGCGGAGGATGTCTGCGCGATGAGCGAGACCTCTCCTGCTGCCGCCCGGCATGACCGCCGGGACTTCTATGATGAAGCTGGGTACTTCCGGCTTCCTCATAAAAGTCCTGGCTGTCGTTCCGGGCGGCAGCAGGGGAGGTCTCGCTCATCGCGCAGACATCCACCGCTGCCTCGCTAGCCACCAGGGAGAATCGGGCAGCTGGGGGATGTCTGCACGAATCGTGCAGACAACCTCCATGCTGCCCGACACTTCCGTCTATTATGTATAGTGCATACATCCCCCGGCTGCCCCCACTAGCCACCAGGGAGCAAGAAACAGGTGAGGGGGGGACAGAATAACAGGGGGGGGGGGGCAGAGAGAAACAAGGGGAGGGAAGGGGGGAAGAGACAGAAACAAGGGGAGGGGGGCAGAGAGAAACAGGGGGAGGGAAGGGGGGAAGAGACAGACACAAGGGGAGCGAGGGGGGAGCCAAAGGGAGGGTGAGAGAGAGACAACACTAAGGGGGGGAGAGCGACAAATCTGGGGGCAAGGGAAAGAGAGAGGCAGCATTGTCACATAAAAGGAAATAAAAACAAGATTTTTTTTATATCATCATTTTTTATTAAAAAAGCAATTTACATGTGAATATATACTAGACATGTGCATTCGTTTTCGGACGAATGCATTTTCGTCCGAAAATTGCATTTTCGTCCATTCGCCCGAAAAACGAAGAACAAAAATGCTAAGCTAACTAAAGCCGAATGAACGAATGGTTAATAAAGGAAAATCATTCGTTCATTCGTCCATTCGTAGTACTATTGCATTCTATAAGCCGAAATAGAGTCGGTTTATAGAATACAATAGCATTTAACTATACGGAGACAGAGTCTCCATTCATAAATTTATGAATGGAGACAAACGTATAGTTAAAAGCCGACAGCCTATAAACCGAACGTTCGGTTTATAGGCTGTGGGCATTTAACTATACGGAGACAGAGTCTCCATTCATAAAATTATAAATGGAGACTTTGTCTCCGTATAGTTAAAACCGGTGTTCTGACAAATTTCTGGAGCAAATTCTCCTGCGCAATCGCAGGAGAATTTGCTCACTGCGCATGCGCATAAAGTTACAGCTGATAACTCAGCTGTAACTTTGTGACCACCGCGCATGAGCCAGCTGCGCAACCCACCTCCCGCCCCCCTCACACCCCCCGCACACCCCTTCTTACCAGATCATCGACCACAGCGATACACACCGCATGCGCACGCCTATCCAGCCGTTTGGGAATGCGCGCGTCCGTTGTTGTGTTCTTAAGGTGGTAAGTAACACGGGGCGTCGGGACATAAGGGGGCAAGCATCCTGGTGAGGGCTGCCTCATCTTGATGGGATTTGTGATCCTCCTGCTGTATTATTGATGCAGCAGGAGGATCACAAATCCCATCAAGATGAGGCAGCCCTCACCAGGATGCTTGCCCCCTTATGTCCCGACGCCCCGTGTTACTTACCACCTTAAGAACACAACAACGGACGCGCGCATTCCCAAACGGCTGGATAGGCGTGCGCATGCGTTGTGTATCGCTGTGGTCGATGATCTGGTAAGAAGGGGTGTGCGGGGGGTGTGAGGGGGGCGGGAGATGGGTTGCGCAGCTGGCGCATGCGCGGTGGTCACAAAGTTACAGCTGAGTTATCAGCTGTAACTTTATGCGCATGCGCAGTGAGCAAATTCTCCTGCGATTGCGCAGGAGAATTTGCTCCAGAAATTTGTCAGAACACCGGCATTTAACTATACGGAGACAGAGTCTCCATTCATAAAATTCATATAGTTAAATCCGACAGCCTATAAACCGAACATTCGGTTTATAGGCTGTGGGCATTTAACTATACGGAGACAGAGTCTCCATTCATAAAATTATAAATGGAGACTTTGTCTCCGTATAGTTAAAATACATGTATTCCATAAGCCGACAGCCTATAAACCGAACGTTCGGTTTATAGCCTGTCGGCATTTTACTACACGGAGACAGAGTCTCCATTCATAAAATTATGAATGGAGACTTTGTCTCCATGTAGTAAAATGCCCACAGCCTATAAACCGAACGTTCGGTTTATAGGCTGTCGGCATTTTACTACACGGAGACAAAGTCTCCATTCATAATTTTATGAATGGAGACTCTGTCTCTTATTAGTTAAATGCCGACAGCCTATAAACCGAACGACTTTCCGTTTATAGACTTTCGGCTTATGTAATACATGTAAACCTATGGCTATTCTATAAACCGAAAGTCGTTCGGTTTATAGAATAGCAATAGGAATACATGTATTCCATAAGCCGACAGCCTATAAACCGAACGTTCGGTTTATAGCCTGTCGGCATTTTACTACACGGAGACAGAGTCTCCATTCATAAAATTATGAATGGAGACTTTGTCTCCATGTAGTAAAATGCCCACAGCCTATAAACCGAACGTTCGGTTTATAGGCTGTCGGCATTTTACTACACGGAGACAAAGTCTCCATTCATAATTTTATGAATGGAGACTCTGTCTCTTATTAGTTAAATGCCGACAGCCTATAAACCGAACGACTTTCGGTTTATAGACTTTCGGCTTATGTAATACATGTAAACCTATGGCTATTCTATAAACCGAAAGTCGTTCGGTTTATAGAATAGCAATAGGATTACATGTATTCCATAAGCCGAAAGTCTATAAACCGAAAGTCGTTCGGTTTATAGACTTTCGGCTTATAGAATACAAGTAATACTATTGCCTTTCTATGAACCGAACGAGCGCCCCATTCATAAGAATTTCTTATGAATGGGGCTCTCGTTCGGATTATAGAAAGCCAATAGTATTACATTGTATTCTATAAAACGAACGAATAAAAATGAACGAAACGAAAATAATGAACGAATTTCGTCTGAAACGAATGCACTAATGAACGAAATTCGTTTTAGACGAAATAAATAACATTTTCGTCCGAATGGACGAAAACGAAACGAAAATTTTAGTTTTGCACATGTCTAATAACTATACATAGTCACACTTACACATACATAGACCGAAATGCACACACTTAGACACACACGGTCATACTTAGGAGCTTCAGATAGTGGGTGCCTCCTATCCCTGCAGAGACAGAACACTGGCTACTTCTTATCCGGCACTCCAAAACTGTGGTGACGGAGCATACACTCACAAATGTGGGCAGTACCTCAAGGTGTTTTTAGGGAGAGAGCTAACTATAGCAGACCCTCTGCTCCCCTGCTCGCTGGGCCATGGCCATGGAAGGCTCGGCCCACCGGCCAAAAGCTTGCTAACAGGTATCTGGTCATGGTTTCCTATTATGTGTCCAGCCTGTCACAATGGGGAACAATAGTAGGAATGTATGTCCTAATATTAAAATTGCCTTATTGTGTCAGAAAATGATTTTTCAGGTTCAATTAAGGAATACCATCAGCCATCTGAAGTTTGCAACTACATGGCTTGCTAATGCATTTAAATATGGGATGCCTTTTTATTATAATAATATTTCTTTTTTATAGAGAGAGAGAGAGAGAGAGAGAGAGAGAGAGAGAGAGAGAGTGAGCCTTGCTAAATGCAGTGTATTAAAATACAGCATGACATTGCCCTGGGGTATTGAGGAAAATGTCTTTAGATGCAGAAATTTTCTTTCTTGTGTGGCCACTTGTACTTTGTCTTTTATGATAAGAACAGAAAAATGATTATTGCAGAGTACAGCTTTGTTTACAGCCATGTCTGACCTGACAAAGCAATGCCATACATCAAAGGAAAATGAAGAACAGAGGAAATGCATGTTTTCATGTAGTAGAACATAATATACAGTTTAATTAACCTAAGCTGATAATTCAGGAAGCAATGGAAGGCATGCTTTCACAATTATTGGTTGACTTATTGTAATGCACTGTACAATAGAAGATCGATACAGTTACACTGCATGAAACATATATGTATACATCAATACTGACACCAAATGTGTGGGTGACATTTCTCATGCAGTTTTACAATACAGTAGGCTGTGGCTTGATATGCAAATTACACATATCCCATTGAAAAGCAGTTCATTTGCATATGAAGCAACAGGTGATGTCCTAAGTAGGAGACTCCACAGATTTAAAACACACATTTTTCTAATAATTTAGGCATTTACTTTCAGTTTTACAAACAAATAAACAAAATTTAGGTGATACAGTCCCAGTGCCGACCCTGGGCAGGTGCACGGGGTGCACCGCTCCCAGGCGCACGGGAGGAGAGGCGCTGCAATCACAGAGCGCGACGGGAACGGAGCCTGCACCTGTCACGCTGTGCTTGGTGTGACAAGGAGGTGCGAGCCGCAGGTGAGCGCCTGCGGTTACCGCACCTCCCTATCACACCACGCCCAGTCTGTTACTGTTTGTGCAAGTGTGTGTACATGAGTGTCTTTGTAAGTGTGTAAAGGGGGCTGTGTGTGTATTTATGTGACTGTGTGTAAGGGTGGCTGTCTGGCAGTGTGTATGTAAAGGTGGCTGTGTTGTGTGGCTGTGTATAAGGGTGTCTGTAAATGTATGTGTGTAAGGGTGACTGTGTGTATTTATGTGTGACTGTCTGTAAGTGTGCTCTTTCCAGTGACGGACTGACTCTCTTTCCAGTAACGGACTGACCATTGAGGAGGGAGGGGGGGGGGGGTTCTCCGTCCAGTGCCGGCACTACTCAATAGATTTCCTAGGGGCCCAGTCAGCACTGTCGCGCTTTAAGAGGGTGACCGGGCCCCAGTGATGATATCAGAGCTGGGAGGAAGCCATCACTTCCTCCTAGCTAACAGAGCGCCATGCTTATGTTTAAAAAATAAAGCACTGAAAGGTGCCTGATATTTCAGGAGTGGAGACAGAAAGAGAGATAGACATGGATGCAGGAGTGGAGAGAGAGACAGACATTAGGTATGATTGGAGACAGAGAGAGCTCTTAAATGGTTAATGGTTAATCTCTTGTATTTATATTTAAAAGCCTATTTCTAAGGCGGCATTTAACAGATTATTCCTGCAGACAGGCAGGAAGAAAGTAAATTCGACCTCATATGGTACATACATACAGTGCCGATCCTGGGCGGGTGCACGGGGTGTTTAAAAAATGTTTAAAAAATAAAGCACTGAAAAGTGCCTGATATGGGGCAGGAGTGGAGACAGAAAGAGAGATAGACATGGGGGCAGGAGGGGAGAGAGAGACAGACATTAGGTATGAGTGGAGACAGAGAGAGAGAGACAGACATTAGGTATGAGTGGAGAGAGAGAGAGAGACAGACATTGGGTATGAGCGGAGAGTGAGAGACAAACATTGGGTATGAGCGGAGAGTGAGAGACAAACATTGGGTATGAGCGGAGAGTGAGAGACAAACATTGGGTATGAGCGGAGAGTGAGAGACAAACATTGGGTATGAGTGGAGAGAGAGAGACAGACATTGGGTATGAGTGGAGAGAGAGACAGACATTGGGTATGAGTGGAGAGAGAGAGACAGACATTGGGTATGAGCGGAGAGAGAGAGACAGACATTGGGTATGAGTGGAGAGTGAGAGACAGACATTGGGTATGAGCGGAGAGAGAGACAGACATTGGGTATGAGTGGAGAGAGAGAGACAGACATTGGGTATGAGCGGAGAGAGAGAGACAGACATTGGGTATGAGTGGAGAGTGAGAGACAGACATTGGGTATGAGCGGAGAGAGAGACAGACATTGGGTATGAGCGGAGAGAGAGACAGACATTGGGTATGAGCGGAGAGAGAGAGACAGACATTGGGTATGAGCGGAGAGAGAGAGACAGACAGACATTGGGTATGAGCGGAGAGAGAGAGACAGACATTGGGTATGAGCGGAGAGAGAGAGACAGACATTGGGTATGAGCGGAGAGAGAGAGACAGACATTGGGTATGAGCGGAGAGAGAGAGACAGACATTGGGTATGAGCGGAGAGAGAGAGACAGACATTGGGTATGAGCGGAGAGAGAGAGACAGACATTGGGTATGAGTGGAGAGAGAGAGACAGACATTGGGTATGAGTGGAGAGAGAGAGAGAGACAGACATTGGGTATGAGTGGAGAGAGAGAGAGACAGACATTGGGTATGAGTGGAGAGAGAGAGACAGACATTGGGTATGAGTGGAGAGAGAGAGACAGACATTGGGTATGAGTGGAGAGAGAGAGAGACAGACATTGGGTATGAGTGGAGAGAGAGAGACAGACATTGGGTATGAGTGGAGAGAGAGTGACACACATTGGGTATGAGTGGAGAGAGAGGGTGAGACAGACCTTGGGTATGAGTGGAGAGAGAGCGAGACAGACCTTGGGTATGAATGGAGAGAGAGAGAGAGAGAGACCTTGGGTATGAGTGGAGAGAGAGAGAGAGAGAGAGAGAGACATTGGGTATTGGTGGAGAGAGAGACATGTGGGTATGGGAAGAGAGAGACAGACATGAGGGTATAGGGAAAGAGAAAGACATGAAGGTATGGGGAGAGAGAGACACGTGAGTGACCGGCATGGTGGAATATTATTTATCGCTCCTTGTGTACTTCTTTTCCAGTGATGCTCAGCCAGACTTTGGCTGGTTGGACATCATGGGAACGGCAGTAAACTCATTCTGCTAGCCAGCAAAAACTCTCCCATGTTGCTGGCTGAGCATCATAGAAATAAATAAAACCACTTCACAGTATTATGGCAAAATATATATATCTTTATTTAAAATAACAATTTGTGTTGGTCCTTTTCAGCAAAATAAAGTTTGTGCTCTCCTCCCCTCTCCCCAATAATGAAATGGGCGTGTCTGGAACAGACATGTCTAAAGGGGAGGAGTTCATAATATAACCACGCCCACCTTTGGGCGCCAAAAGAAAACCTGCGCCCGTGACCCTAGGATCGACCCTGTACAGTCCGTTTAACTAGTATGTGCATTTTGGACCAAGGCAGGTATTGTAATTGCAAAGCAGTAAAGTAACTAATGTGAGCTCAGTTTAAAAATGCACAACTGTAAAAAGAAAAAGAAAAAAGTTAGGATTACCGACCTGATATATTTTGAGTTGGTAGATGTTGTTTTCAGGTCAGTAAAAGCTTGTTGTAATTATTTATAAAAATATGTTAATTTGTAGATGGTTTTGTCTTACATTTGGTAAGTACCCTTGTGTGTAAAGTCACCTCCATTAGCACACTCTCATTTCTCAAACGCAGTAACAGTCAAGACAATGTTCAGGTGATACCCAATCATGTTTTACTAAAGCGACTGTATCACCTAAACATTGTTTTTACTGTGACTCTAGAGAATAAAAAATGATTGAAATTTTTTTATACATTGTAGTTGCAAAATTGCAAGAATGCTTAAATGAGCAGAAAATGTATTTTTAAATGTCTGTGGAGTCTCCTGCTTACGACGTCACCTGTGGCTTGATGTGCAAATTGCACATTTGCCATTGAAAAGCAGTTCATTTGCACATCAAGCCACAGGTGATGTCATAACTAGGAGACACCACAGATACATTTAAAATACAGATTTTTGTCCTAATTTAGGCATACTTGTAATCTTACTAATACAATATAGAGATCATTTTAAGTCATTGTTTTATTCTCTTCAGTAAAACAATGTTTAGGTGATTCAGTCTCTTTTAAAGGATCAGTGTAGTCGCCAAACTCACTTTGGGGCAAGACTAATATTACTTCTTTTATAGTGCACATGCTTTTCTTCCAGTGTGATTTGATGCAGATATTCTTCATAAAACACATTTTTTATTTTTGACTCAAGCCATCTACAGTGATTACTCTGCATGTTTACTGCAGGTGCGGCAGCACTGATTATATAGACCCTGATGATATAAAGTTTGGTTTCATTTAGTCACTTCCTGTGCTCTTCCAATTCAATACATTATGTGGACTCTGATTAACCTTGCTCTTGTACACAGTAGGATCCCTTAACAGTGCAACACATTGTCTGATGGCATCACTAGAGAGACAGGGTATTCCATTTGTTGAAAGAAATTATTCTCATTGGTTCCTGCAGCAAAAAAAAAAGGAAATTACTTTTACTCAGCTAGTGTGGGCAGTTCTGGCTTCTTGCAAACTGCAGCAATTTCACAATTTCATGTACTTGTAAATATTTTATATTTTAAGCAATGCAAAATGTAAAACATGCATTTTATAGTACTTTAAAAGCACATTAAAATGCATTTATATTTGGAAGATGCATTTTGGGCACTAGACAGTCCTTTTAAGGAAAACATGATTGGGTAAGTTTGGGGTTCCTCACACTCTGCATCCCAGCATATTTCTCCGTTACAAAGTGAAAGGCATCCTTTATGGTTTGTTTTTCCTTTTGTGTTTGCAGAATGAAAACAATGGAGTAGTGGAACCAATGGATGAGCAGCACAGCGAAGGGCTCAGTCACAGAGCAGAGCTATTGAAAGGATTGTTTAGTCAGTGTAGATTATACTTGATAGGAATGTGTGCAGTTACTGGGGCCAGAGCTGTGTGTGAAAGGCTGAAGTGAATTTTTAATTAAATCTCTCTGTATATGTTGTGCAGGGTGCCAGCTGATTTTAATTGGCAGTCCATTAGCTTAGCATTTCATTGGAAGTTTAAAGGCTGCCCTTAAATCCCAATTCCTTGATTTACTTTATACATATTTTTATTCTGGGCAGCCATGCTGCCAAAGGGTATGAGGCCTGCAACTTTCACATATAATTAGAACAAAGAACTGTAAACTGTAGCACAGTGAAGTGGAATAGACAGAGGATGCCAGCCTGGTTACATAATGCTGCTAGTGGATTGTATTGGATGGTTTTATATCAGATGAATGCTACATGGTTTTTCACCATTTTGAAGCAGTTTTATTTTAACAAAAAGGAAACAATTTATTTTTTTAAACAAATCACCCTTTTCTCATTTGACCAAAACAGACAAATTATCTGTCATTGCGTCTAGCACAATTTACAACTCCCATCATGCTCAGCTGACCTCTGGCTAGCTGAGCATGGTGAGAGTTGTAGTATTGGTTGGAGTGTTTGAGATTACTTATGTTAGACTTTGACTGTGGCATGCTACCCAAGCATGAACATTGCTGTGTATACAGTTACTGAATATTTAATGTTAAAGCTAATGCTTATATTTGTAAATCACTCAGAGCGGAGAGGTGTGGCCATTCCTGGATTTCTTAAAATTTTTTTCTGCTGGTTGCTGTCTGACAGCAGGGCCAGTATTTAATCTCTGGAATGTATGCTTGATATGAAGAGTATGCTGTCTTGTAGTACTCCTAAATGACAGTCATACAGAGGGCTACATCTCCAGTGAACACTTAATTATTATTTTTTTGTAGTAAAAGCCCCTTTGTGCACTTTATGATCTTATTTGTTTTTTTAATTTATCAACACACAGAAAAAAAAGAGAAAACAAAATATATTTCCGTATACATTTTGATATCGGTACTCTTCGTGAATGTTATAGAGACTTATGGGTAATCATTTTGTAAAATTAAATTCTTCCCCCCCGCCTTTCAAAGAATTAACTTACATTAATCTTACAAGATGTTGTGTCCCACTATTGTCTTACAAGAAAAAAAAAAAGTGGAAACCTCTTCCATCAAACTAAAGAAAATGCATTTTTGCCACTAATGCACATATAATTTCTCTTTGTCTGTTTTAAACATTTATTTATGGGTTTATTTTCCTGCCGGTTTTTCTTTTTTAATGAGCAGAGATTTTCCACATGTAACTGGCTTTATAAGCCTCAGAAGGTCACACCAGCCTCAGTGATCCTTTTTTTCTTTTGTATCCATCATATAATTGGCCAATTGTGTTAGTGATGAACATTCTCCCCTCCCCCCTATGTCCCAACTAGATGTTGTTATTAAGCCTCATCGCCCTGCTCCCTGAGGAGACCAGCTCTGCTCGGTTTCTGTGGAGAGAGCATTGCTCTTGCGCAGGTTGAAGCAGCAAGAAGCAGCATCCATTTTAATCTGCAGAAAGCCTCTCGCCCTGTAAGGGCGTTTTTCTCCTCACCTCATTCTCTTCTCCAGATGCCATAATTACTTTCTATCCTGCATCACTTACAACCTTTTGCTTTTTGCTCTCCCTATATGATGCACTGAGATGGTACACCAAGAGAATTGTGCGTACCAGGTAAGAATGCATCTTGTGTCCTGTGATATGCATCCATAGATAGGCCAGGCCCTCGCATTGCTAGGAGACAGTCTGCTGTATGTGCAGCAATGTGTTTTTCCTCAGAGTATGGCTCTTATACTTGCATTTTCACTGATAATGATCTGCCCTTTGTGGCGTGTATTTTTGTCTGGTATTTCACATGCATCACACACACGTACATTTTTGTTACAGATGGTATAACTTCTCACTGTTAAAAGCAATGTATTAGACATGTACCATAAAACAGGATAAATACAATTATCTTTAACCATACTTGCTTTTATTGTTTAATTTGCATAGCACTGTATTTATAATTGACTGATTTGAACGAATGTTTGTGTAATTAACCTGTGGAATGGGTGTTTGGGCACTTAAGCACTGTGTGGCCGGCAACTCTTAAAATCTGTTTTTCATATATATTGTAGATCTGATTTAAAATGTTTAAGATTCCTTTCACACTTGTTAGATGTAAGAGCCATTTACACCGGTTCTTATTCTATCCATTTAATGTCTGGTAAAGTGTGCGGAGTTAAATAGTTCAGGATAACAAGATAGAAAATAGAGATGTGGCAATCGCCCTTCCACATAAAAACCTTGAGTCTCTCGCTTCAAACTGGTTTACTGAACATCACTTGTTTTAAATGCAATTTTAGCGTTCACACCGATATCTAAAAATCCCTGGTTCTGTTAAATACCACAAAGTCACTTAGTTATCCCTGATAGTCAGCTGGATTGCTCAAAATGCTGCACATGTTGCATTTAAAGAACAACAATTCTGATACAAGTTGGTGTACATTTAATACGATGAATTTGGTAATGGCAATTGAAATCTAGGTTGTCAATTAAAAGGTTATTAAGATGGAGGTGCTGTAATCAGGGAAATATAAACCTGACCTGATTTGCCATGACAACCATGAACTAAGACTCTCTCTTGATAAGCATGGAATGTATATACGCGTGAGTAAGGACCGTATACATGCATACTCCACAGTATATATATTATGGGTAATGATTGTTATCACAGTTATAAACATGACCAATCACGTAGCATTCATATTTAGTGCTCAAATAATTAAGGTCCAGCAAAGACCCACAGTAGAAATCATTGTGCTGTAATGTGTCGAGCATGGAGCTGGCAGAAGACTGTGACTTCCCCCCCTACCAGGCTGACTATTCACACTGAGAGTTAGAGTATAGAACCCCAGTCAAATATGAACATTGCCAGGCAAATAATAATTGTTTGTATAGATAAATAACACTACTAATAATCCCCTGTTTTGGTCTGCCAGTATGAGCGTTTGCTGTAGTTAGGGTGAGGCCTTTTTTTACATTTACTTTTTTTAAGGTGAAATACATGATAGAATATTTTAATTTTCCCGACCTTCTGATTGGGGCTGCAGGGATTTATTGAACTATGGACATCTGTTTAACAATGGAATAGTCATTGCTCTGTGACTCAGAGACATTCTTAATTACACTACTGTGTATCGAAAACACCATTTTATTCATCGTATAGTTTATTGTAAAATTGGCTAGATTTCAGAATACTGCTACCACTCTAATGGAGATGGTGTATAGATACTGCCAGCAGATTGGGTGCTGCTGTTCCTCTTCATAGGATTTAAATGCAATTTGTTACAAATGAAAGAATTCCAGTCGGATTTCATGGACTTGAGCACCTAGAAATAAGTGTTCATTTTACCATTTTGAGATATGTAATGGGCGGCATGTTTCTCAGGCTTGCTATTCCTTCAATGTCTAGAAGGTTATCCAGATGTGTGCCTGGTTAAAATGAATAGACCTTGAACATCTAAGGGACAGGCTGGCCACAGTACTTTGTAGCTCATCTATTTTAAATTTGTCTAAATCAGCTGAATATTCTCAGTATAGCCCAGTATTCCTACTAAATCTCCAAATAAAATTAGAGGAGTTTTGACATATACAATTTGTAACTGTGTGTGTGCTTGTGTGACTGTGTGCATATGTATCTGTATGTGCGATTGTGTGTGTGCGTGTCTATGTACAACTGTGTGTGCATTTAATGTGAGGGTTTTTTTAACTGGGATTTTTAGTGCTGTGGAATCCGTGAAAAAATCACACACTGCAAATTACTGTGAAATTTACAAATGTGCGTTTGTATAAATATATTTTATACTCTGTGTGTGTGTATGTGTGTATATATATATATATATATACCCACACACATAATCTATATAATGTCTTTCAATGAAAGATGAATGTTGCTAACACACAAATACGTTTAATGTGAAGTGGCCCACTGCAAAAAGAAATACTTGTACACCTCGTCTTACTTCATAAAGTTATCATTGCCATTTTTTGTTATGAAATGAAAATTGTGATTCGATAAGTTTTGGCTGCTCTGACCAAATTCTCTAAACGTGTCACAATAATTTGTAGATTAGGGAAGCTTTTTCACTTTTCCCACATTCTCTCTGTAATTAGATCACACTTCATAGTCCTCTATACTGAGGCTTGTCACAGGTATGTAGATTCACATTTTATGAGCTTAAATGATGCTAGCCACAATCTTGCCCCAATAGCCTTAACAAAGGAGTAGAAATTGCAGGATAGAATGATGTTCTCTGTTAATTAGTATGGGGTTAGGGGAATCTCCTCAATGATTAAAATCAGCCATCTAGTCCTCAAAAGCTTCTGCTAAGCAAAGGTGATTCATTAGAGTAAGTGGAAGGAAGGGATATGTAGCTCTCCAAATGTAGTTAGCCACAATAAATGTGAAGCTCTGATGGTCAAATAGTATTAAATAACAGGGGCCTCATGTTTTTATTATCAGACAATGTTAGACCTCTATCATTGAAGCGTCCTGTTCTGTGTTTTTGAAAATGGAGTCTCTCATAGCTATAATGTTATTTTTTTATTTATTTACTGTTACCGTTGATTACATGTATTACATTTGCAAGTTTAATGGATGATTGAGGTTTAATGTGTGTCTGAAACCACTTACTGACATTATGTACCTGGAGGAGAAAATGAGATGACACATTCCTTATGAGTAACCCATCATGATGTAATATACTGAGATCCTCTAAAAGAAATGACTAGACATCACATCAGTGGGCTTATGCATGCTCTATTATTAATATATTCCTTCTATATGAAGTATCCCGGAGAATGCTTTTGGGTTGCTAATCATTAGCTCATTTGTAGTGATGTCATGAAATGTGCAAGAAATGATGTCTTTATATCTAATATACAGTTAGGGAGCAGGAAACTATCAAAATTTAGTATTCGTGTTATAGGCTTTTTCATTCTCTTTATATTCTGGGTTATATGAGTGAATTTCAGATGTAAGCATTCAGACACTCAGGACAACAAAATTACAAGTGTGCTTGCTTGTTACAATGTCATTGTTCATTTTATAATTGAAACAGTATGTAGCAGTTGATGTTCTGTGCTGAAAAGTAATAGTGTATTCTTAGCATGGATTTCAAATTAAATTTATATTTGCTGAAGATCCAATAAATGAGAATACTTTTTTCATAGACGTGAGTACTGGTCCATAAAATTCCCATATATGCTACACACAATTATCTAATTATTTAGGAGAACGTACTTATTTTTGAAATTTTTAAATAGAAGGACCAAAAATAAAGCTCACCATAGAATCAAGTATGTATGATTCAAGTATTATGTTTTTATATATATATATATATATATATATATATATATGTGCTCTATTAATATTTTCATGATTTTTTTTTTTTTTAATCTCCCACTTTATTTTGTTTAATAAATGAACTTACATTCACTATGTACTTCATTCTACTGTTTCTACCAGAAATAATGTCATTCTTTTTATATTATTCCTTTTTTTTATCGGCAAAATAAAAATTCTTATCTTTTTAACATGTCTAACCTGGAAAGCTTTGTTCAAATTCAGAATGCTGCATCTAAGAAAAAGAAAAAGAAAAAAGCTTGAAAGCTAAATACAATGACTGTGAGACTTACTGGTTAACCAAATGTTTGACCAATGTATCTGAAATACTATCATATGGGAATCGACTATAAAGACCATTATTTCTTTAATTGAAAAGACCCGTGAGTGCGTGTATTTTTTCTGTTTTTTTGGACTGGTATGTACTTAGAGCTACACAGCACCCGGGCAGGAGTTGAGTGTTTTGCCTCCTATTAGCTGAGTGCACCTTCTTTGGATTTCGTATATATATATATATATATATATATATATATATATATATATATACCGTATTTGCTCGAATATAAGACGAGGTTTTTTTCAGAGCAAATGCTCTGAAAAATCCCCCTCGTCTTACATTCGAGGTCGTCTTATAATCTGACCTCAAATTGAGGTCAGACTATAAGACTGGGATCCAGGTCCCCAGCAGAGCTGCAGGGGACCTGGATCCCCCTCTCTAGCAGCAGGGGATGTCTGCGCAACGAGCGCAGACTCCCCTGCTTCCGCCCGGCACGACCGCCGGGGCTTCTGTGAAGAAGCCGGGAACTTCCGCTTTCGTCACAGAAGTCCCGGCGAGCGTGCCGGGCGGCAGCAGGGGAGGTCTGCGCTCATCGCGCAGACTTCCTCTGCTGCCCCACTAGACACCAGGGAAAAGCAGGCAGCTGGGGGATGTCTGCACTATACGTGCAGATATCCTCCATGCTGCCCGACACCTCCGTCTATTATGACGGACCAGCTGTCCGTCATAATAGACGGAGGTGTCGGGCAGCATGGAGGATATCTGCACGTATAGTGCAGACATCCCCCAGCTGCCCCCACTAGCCACCAGGGAAAGGGGGGAGATGGATAGAGAGAGAGGGGGGGGGGGGGGATAGAGAGAGAGAGGGGGGGGGGAATAGAGAGAGAGAGAGAGGGGGGGGGAATAGAGAGAGAGAGAGGGGGGGGGGAATAGAGAGAGAGAGGGGGGGGGAATAGAGAGGGGGGGGGGAATAGAGAGAGGGGGGGGAATAGAGAGAGGGGGAGAGAGAGAGGGGATAGAGAGAGAGAGACTAGGGGAGGGAGGGGGGAGGGAGAGAGGCCGCAAGGAAATAAAAACAAGAAATACATTTGTATAATATCAATTTTTTATTACATATTAAAAAGCAATTTACATATATACAAGTTAAACTTTTTTTTTCCTATAGGGTAGTCTTATATTCAGGCTTTTAGTTTTTTTCCTAAAGGAATATACAAAGTTTGGGGGGTCGTCTTATAATCAGGGTCGTCTTATAATCGAGCGAATACGTTATATATATATATATATACACAGACAGACAGACAGACAAGCATACACTAATCTTGTTGCCATTGCATATGTTAGTGAACTACAAGTACCTTGATGCTCACTCAGCAGGGGTGGACTGACAACTCATGGGGCTCCCTTGTGACAGCCCATCTGCAAGCCACACCTTGGAGCCCTGCCCACATACAAGCACCCTCCCCCTTCCTGATAAATGGTTACATTTCCACATTTTTATATTTTAATTCTATCATGCGGAAAAGGTGGATAAATAGAACCGTATTTTAAAACATACAGCATGGTATTAAATGTTATTAGGCCATTCCCCATCACCCACACTGCACACAATAGACTTGCCCCATCACCCACATTGCACACCCAGGATATGCCCCATCACCCACATTGCACACCCAGGATATCCCACATTGCACACCCATGGCTTGCCCCATCACCCACATTGCACACACAAGACTTTCCCCAGCACCCCAGGACATGTCCCATCACACACATGGCACATCCAGGAATTACCCCAGCAGTCCAGAGCATGCCCCATCACTAACATTGCACACCCAGGCTTTACCCCGAGGATCCCAGAGGCTGCCCCATCGCCCACTGTGCACGCCCAGCGGCGGCCCCCATTATGTCCCATGCCCTCGGGCAGTGCTTGAATGCATGACTGGTCATTCCACCCCGGTCACTCAGTCATAAGGCTGACAGAGCATCATGCATTATGTATTAGTAGCAGCGATTTGAGAAAGTGTAAAAAGACACCAGTATCCCTGGCAATGTATGATGAGTTCTATAGAACATTATTAAATTGTCCTGCACGAAGTCCACTAAATATCCAGCATGAACCATGCCCACCCCTGGTTTGTAGAAGAAGTTCCCTAAGGCCCCTCAATATATTTCATTTTTGTAGATATGAGTTATAGACAGTATCTGTGAATTTATACATTACAAAGTCTATAGTAGATAAACACAATGCAGTTTACTAGTGAGAGACTGACGTGTCCTCTAAATATAAAGTCAAGAATATAGGTGGCATTTGACTTTATTTGGAGAAGTTAGCAGGAGGATCAGTAGTAGGAGTGTGAATTCCCAAGTAGAGTGGGACTAACAAGAGTTTGACAGGCCTAAGTGTTCTGTCCAGGAGTTAGCTCTGAAAAGCAGAAAGCAACAGATGTCTTCACTTCCATGTGAGAAGAACAAACAGACATTGGCCGGGGAGAAATGCAAACACTTGGCTGGTGCAAGAGTGGTCCTGACAGCATGGGGAAGCAAACTAATGGGATATGGATACGGAAGGTAAAAGGAGGGGAAAGCTGAATGTGCTGTAATATTCCTGGTGGTTTCAAGCAGATAATGAATTTCAGCACTAAAAGCAGGGATGTGATGATCCAGAAAATATCTGCACTGAAATTAGTGGAGAGTTGTAAAAAGGTAGGAGATTGCAGCTCATTTACCATCAACAATGACTTAGAGCTTGAATAGTAATGAGATCATTTAGAGCAAAAACTTTATATATAATGTGCATAAATATGCAATGCCGGATAATTACCATGTGTGTATTTGTGACACAAAGGCCCCTGAATTACCAATAAAAACTCCCTTCCTAAAAGCGCAACCGCAAAACTGCTTTTTAACTGAGACCTATGCATGTGGAACAACTTTTTTTGTGTTCTGTCATTTTATATGTTTAGCTGTTACTGTTTTCAAACAAGTCTAGAATATTGTTAGGTAGATGAAAAGGATTGCAGTGGGTTAAACATTTGAAAGTGCACCCAATGCTGATGTACTAATCCAATGGAAGATTTCCCTGCAGGAGGATTATATTAATTGCTTTAAAATGGACGTCCTGTAGTCAGTGGAAGATAACTACGAAGCTTAATGATTTGTGTTGCCATTCTCTTCCCCCACTACACATGCTCATTGTTAGTATATTGTGTTTATTTCAATTTTTGTCTCTCCATCGTAGCATATTTTCTATTATTGAGAGCCTGGCATAATAACTGCCAGCAAGATGTTTTATTCTGCAGATGTACAGCATTTGGTGAATGCCCAGGCAAGGCTTGCGTGTAGTTAATCTCCTTACACCAGATTTAGATTTCATACTCCTTTAATTGTATGAAGTGATTTGCCCTGTGTAATCTATTTTTGAAAATGAAAATGCAGTCCGGAAAGAAAAAAAAGTCCGGAAAAATATAGTATTCATGTGATCTATCTGCTGCCGAGCTAACAGATGATTGGGTCTTTTCAGTGTCCAAGACACGAGAAAATGATTCTGTGCAAGAGAAATGGCTCTCTGGGCTAAAGCATTAACATTGTACCTTTTATGCATGGAAAAGGATGATAAAACCAGCCTAAGTACTACAAAGATTTCTCAACCTCTGGGTTACAGGATCAGCATACGTAATGACTGCTTTACATGGTGTGCTAAAGTGGATAATACCCCCCTGAATGCGCAAAGCTTATAGTTTGATTATAGTAAAGTACAATACAATGCAGTGTACATCATACAGTGTTTTTTTTTTTAGATTCTGACTTGTTGCTAAATTCTGAACAAACCATTCAGGAGTTACAGATATACCCATATCACACCATAATGGTATTATATATATATATATATATATATATATATATATATATATATATATCTCTTAAGCATTGTTCATATATGAATTGTTTGTGCATATCAAGCCATAGGGTGATGTCATTAGCAGGAGACACCACTGAACTAGTCAAAACATATTTTTCGCTTATTTTAATTCCCATTAGAAGCAATTTTAGCTTGATAGTCTGTATAAAGGGACACTACCACTTACATAAGATGTAACTAGATAACCTGGTCATTTAAAACAAACACATATATAAATCATATGTCACTGTTGGGGTTTTTTTTTTTTATATATGATTGAGTCACATAAGAAAAACAAAAGACATATCTGAAATTAACAAAAAAAAAAAAGTAAACAGTTTTAATTTTTTGGTGGGGGTGTCCCTTTAAGCTTTGGAAAGGAGGGATACCCAAAACACAATTCACTGGGTAATATATTCACATCGCAACCCCCATTTCTTTTCATTTTCTACTTTTGTAAAAGGTAAAGTTTTATATCTAGCATACATATGAGTGAATCTTGCACTGTTGCTTGGTGTGACCAGTTTCAAGTTCCCATTTCTTTAGTCTTGAGAATATTTGAGATATTTGATTCACTTCCCTTTTTAAGCAAAATGTTTCTTACGTCAATTCATCCATCTTGTCTATTCCAAGTGTTAACTCTCTGTTGTGAAATTACATCACCTTCTGCTAGTCTGGTTAATTACTGAATTAATTTGGAAAATTCACCGAAAACCAAAAAACTCTCCTATTTTTTGGAGGGAAAACTGTATCACAAAGTGAATATTTTAGGGTTTGGCAAATTAGATTTAAATCTAGGAGCCAGTGCCAAAAGTCACAGTCATTAAGGAGAATGCTTTTTGGTTCACACATGCGCACACACACATGCTGGCACACCCATACAAACGCACATGCTGACATGTTATATACTTATATCACATGTCAGAGGGTACATAACTATAATGGGGGCAGGTCAGCTTCTCTCTCCTTTAGAACCTGGCATTAGAGGCATGGTTGGGTCACTGACAGAGGGGAGTGTTGAATCTGTCTGCTGCTCTCTGCTGTTTGTCAGTATAACCGCACATCACTCCTGTCAAAAAAAAAATATATATATATTTTTAGAAATGTGTAATTTCAGCCAATATTTTGTAAATTGTGTTACATGTTCTATAACATTATTGATGCTTATAAAATACAATTGATTAGAGCTTACTGGCAAATTTCATCCAGACATTTTATTCAGCAAAGGACAAATGTCAGCAAAATATCAATCTTTCAATGAAAGATTGCATCAAGTAAATGCTTAAACTTGATGCACTCTTTATATAAAACATTATTATTTATTTAAAAACGTGATATTTTTGTCGACCGTTGTCCTTTAAATGCTGTTTTTAGGAATCCTGTGCATCTCCAATTAATTTCTTCCAGCATCTCCGAACTGCTTCATACTAGTTTGAGAAGGGAGTATCCCAACTTGAACAACTGGGATAAACTTGGAATGTATGATGTGTAGACCTCGTCAAGGCGTTAGGCCCTGCTGGAATTAGCTCCCGAGTTAATTTAGTGAACACCCTTGGTAATCATTCTCTCAGCTCAGGTCCAGTAGCAGTTACATAAATTGGGCCTCGGGGCAAAGCAGACCAAATGGGAAAAACAGAGCAGCCTGAAATCACATTTAGACCACACAGACTGCAGAAGGTACCAGTTCTTCTCAGCAGCTGTCCTCTAAGACCTGTGCAAAAGGCAATAGTTCAAGTAATTGTCAGGTTTTAGTGCCATAAGTTGAACAGAGAACGCAACTGAAAGATCTGAGCACCTCTTGTGGGCACAAATGTTCTGCTCTTTACCAGCCTTTAAAGATCTGTAAATATCTTGTGAAGCAATATATTTGATCATATATGTCCAAACACAAAGGCAAACTTATGGCATTTATTGACATCCAAAACCTCAGTGTTTAGAACCACAGTGTTCTAATGTGTCATCACCCAAAGATATCTTGACAAAGAAATGGTGATGTTAAGTTTTGTATGTAACTTACAAATAAACAGTGAAGGTTTCTCTGGCAAGGAATCCCGTACGTGTGCTTTTGTGTTTGGACATTTGTTTACTGGCTGTGGAGATTGCACCAGGCTTGTGGGTTTTTTTTTTATTACAAGTGCAAGTACTCTGGGTATGTGTGTGTGTGTGTGTGTGTGTGTGTGTGTGTGTGTGTATACACCGATCAGCCATAATATTATGACCACCTGCCTAATATTGTGTAGGTCTCCTTTTGACAACAAACCTGTTGAGGCATGGACTCCACTAGACCTCTGAAGGTGTGCTGTGGCATCTGGCACCAAGACATTGGCAGCAGATCCTTTAAGTCCTGTAAGTTGCAAGGTGCCTCCATTGATCAGATTTGTTTGTCCAGCACATTCCACAGATGCTCAATTGGATTGAGATCTGGGGAATTTGGAGACCAAGTCAACACCTTGAACTCGTTGTGTTCCTCAAATCATTCATTTTAGCTTTGAGGCAAGGCATGTTATCCAATACCGGCAGGGAATACCGTTTCCATGAACGGGTGTACATGGTCTCCAATAATGCTTAACTAGGTGGTACGTGTTAAAGTAAAATCCACATGAATAGCAGGCCCCAAGGTTTCCCAGCAGAACATTCCCCAAAGCATCACACTGCTTCTGCTGGCTTGCCCCCTGTCAGTGGTCATAATGATATGACTGATGGGTGTATAAGTGTGTGTGTGTGTGTGTGTGTGTGTGTGTGTGTGTGTGTGTGTGTATGTACACAATCCATCAGAGAAAAACACACACTCAAGGTAACTTAGCAAAAAAATAGTTGAATTTAATATAAACTCACCACCAAATCGAGCCATTATCATAATCAGGATTATCAGGATGTCCTGATGAAGGCCCCATCCCGGGGGCTGAAGCATTGACTTTGTTATATAAATAAATAGTGTTTCTATTTTTTTAAGACCTATGAGTGCTCAAGTGTTCTTGTCTTTTTGGATTACTATATTTTGGTCATTGGATTGCACCTAGGCATATTTGGATACAAAGAGTGCCGAATTTCACTTGACATGGTTTGTATAAGCAAAGTTACCACCTTTTCTTTATCACAAATTTAAATAATGACTGTGGTAAGAGGTATGTTTCCAGTTGAGCTAAGTATTGAAGTATTAAAGTGTTAAAGTTTAACTGAACAAAAGTCTGAGCCTTGAGATAATTGTCAAAAATATAATCTTGTGTGTTCTAGGGACAGTAGTAGACCTGGTGGTAACACCAAGTTAAGCCATAATTTGACCATGATAATTTATACAGTGGTTACACATGTGTTTGTCAATTTATTTTATTGGTTTTTTTTTTTTTTGCATTAGGCTCAGAAGAATGAAAGGGAATCAATCAGACAGAAGCTGGCACTTGGAAGTTTTTTTGATGATGGCCCCGGTATTTATACCAGCTGTAGCAAAAGTGGAAAGCCAAGTCTTTCTTCAAGGTAAGTTTCCGTTTTTTCTTCATTTGTGTACTTGGCAGAACTGAGTTTTCAACAAGTGGAACTAGTCATAGCAGGGAGCAGAAGAGTCGCCATCAGAGGGTGACAGATGGGCCTCCCATCACAACCCCCTGCCAGCAAGCAGGCTCTGTGGTGTCTGGGTGTGCAGTGTGGGTGCTGGAGCATGTCCAAGTTGTGCAAGGAGGTGTTATGGCAAGGGGATGTGGGGGCAAAAACGAAGGGAGGAAATGGGGGTAGGCATATTGTTCTTTCTGTAAGTGGACCCACAATCTCTGATTCTTATAGTGCCTAAGGGCCGTAGTATGGTGATAGCCCTGTTGCAACCATATCCCATCTTTGTTCATATTTGAAGTGGGCGTTTTACCCACTTTTTTTCCTACGTTATATAACTGCTAAAATGTACTGTTTCCATTTTAAATGAAGTTACAGATCTTAAATCTAAATGAACTTTCCTTTCCAAATTGATTTTATATTTCCTAAAATAATGTATTAAATCTACATTCATTCACAGAATAAGCAGAAACCTTAGGTGTAAAAATCATGACCGCCGTACCACTGTTCAGGTGTTTGTCATTGATTGTTAGAATCGCCATTGTTATTTGTTTTTATTTTGAGGTCCCGTTTAATAAACATATAATGACTACTCATACCCATGTGAAGGCCGCTTTGTGATTTTTTTCATACTGTGCTGCAGGTTTGCATTGAGGAAATCGCCACACTCAACCATTTATATATATATATATATATATATATATATATACACACACATATACACATACACTGTATATATAGTTTCTTGTTTACATGTTTTCTTTTTTACATATGACTTACAGCTATTGATCTCATACCGCAATTTTCTCGTCTGACCGGTAATATTTTTAATAACTATAAGCATAGAAATAATAGAAAAAAGCACCTATATTTGCAAAAAAATAAATCTATTCACCACAGTATATAGATTGACATTTTTCATACCGCAGACCAATAATTTACAATCCCTGCGACCACATCACAAGCACAAAGTTCAAACAGTTGGTAAAAAAAAAAGAAGTAAAACCGCATGACTCCAGCTCTCTCAGCTGAAGACTAGTGCCTCTGTGTTCATTGTCTCACAGGTGCAGACCACTCCACAGAGACATGGGCTGCGATAACATGGGTGGGGGTTGGGCCATGCAGTCCTTGTAAATTGAGACGCTATCATCAGAAAGAATAGTAGGACGTGAGAGGAAAGAAAAGGCAGAATACGTGGCAAGTGTAACTAGTAACGCATGGTACAGATTTATATAAGCTGAATTTGGTGTTTCCTCTGCATTTATTACACAGATGCTTATATCTGATTATCGATCATTTTTCCTTAAGTTAGTAAAAGATCAGAATAAGTTAGTGAATAGTATTCGAATGGCATAAAGCTTTAATAAGCCAGGTTTATACTTAGTTGTTCTATTGTTTTCCACGTAATCAAAAATCCGTATATTCCAATTCATCCTGAATATACATTTTGCAGGACAGAGATATTCTTTTACAAAGCACTAAGGGCACAGTTTTCAAAAATGGCAGTAGGAGCTATGAATTCTGCTGCTCTTAAAGGGGCAATTACATTTCTACCTACAGTGTCTGCAAACATAAAAAAAACATTATTACATAAGTGTTGCATCATATAAAGAAAAAGAAACAGATGGATCTAATCAGTTTTTTTTTATAAAAACTTCTGAATGCCTGTGTAACATATAAAGTGTAATCACATAATCATACCTGCCAACTTTGCCCCCCCCCCCCCCCCCCGGACACCAGGTGGCGCTCATATGTGGTAACACGGTTACCCATTTTTGATCCTGGCTTCTGAAGCTAGGATAACTACTGCGCATGTGCACCAGTGGTGTATCTTGATTTTGTGCTGCCCTAGGCAGACAAAATCCGGGCACCCCCCTACCCAAGCTGCACACCCACGTTACACACCTAAGACATGCCCCATCACCTCCATTTCATGACCCCACATCACACATAACATTCAGACTCACATCAAGCTCATACTCACACACACTCCTACTCCCATCACACTCAGTCACACACACTGTCTCCCATCACACACACACTGTCTCCCATCACACACACACTGTCTCCCATCACACACACACTGTCTCCCATCACACACACACTGTCTCCCATCACACACACACTGTCTCCCATCACACACACACTGTCTCCCATCACACACACACACTGTCTCCCATCACACACACTCTGACTCCCATCACACACACTCTGACTCCCATCACACACACTCTGACTCCCATCACACACACTCTGACTCCCATCTCACACACACTGTCTCCCATCACACACACACACTGTCTCCCATCACACACACACTGTCTCCCATCACACACACTCTGACTCCCATCACACACACTCTGACTCCCATCACACACACTCTGACTCCCATCTCACACACACTGACTCCCATCACACTCAGTCACACACACTGTCTCCCATCAGCACTTACCTTTCCCTGGTGGCTAGTGGCAGGCAGCATGGTCCCTCCATGCTGCCTGTTCGGCTCCCCGGCGATTGTGCCGAGAGGTCACGTGACCGGGCGCGCGTATGACGTCAGCGCGCCCTTCACGTGACTGTCGGCACTTCCGTGTCGGCACACTGCAAGGGGAGCCGAACAGGCAGCACGGAGGTTTCTCTGTGCTGCCTGTTCGGCTCCCCGTGCAGCCTGGCAGGCAGAGCGATGGTGAGGGGGGATCTTCCGATCCCCTCTCACCTCCGTCTCTGCCTGCAAGCGCGGTCCTTTTTTTTTTTTTTTTTCAGTGCTGGGGGGCGCCCCCCAAAATTTGCCGCCCTAGACATCCGCCTAGGATGCCTCGCGGTAAATACACCACTGATGTGCACAATAATAGGCATGCACACAATACTGCCCATTCCCAGTAAGCATACTCTGGTGTCTGGAACACATGTTTTTCTGCTATATATTTTTTTGCAGTGTATAAGGAAATAACTGCAAGTAACGCTTTGCATATTCCTTACAATTTTTTTTCAAGAATACCTTTAGGGACAACCCTAGCCTTACCCTATCGCTAGGGCAAACCCGGATGTAGCAACACCCGCAGAGCGACGGAACTGGAACTCTTGCCACCAGAAGGGCAGCCTCTTATTTGAAAGGCATGCTGCCTTTTAATATGGTGAATGTGTCAGAGAGCAATCATACAGTGCCAGGCACATCCAATGTCGCGAAGGAGTTAAACAACATGCATCTGCTGTACTGTGGTTGATCAAGCTGCACATTCGCAGAACACTGCCATCCAGTGTCCTTAAGAATCACTGCACCAGAGTAGAATATGTGTTCCGAATAGGGACTGTGCTGCCTAAGGTTGGACCTTTTTTTTTTTTTAGACATACAATCCATGCAACAGCGTTTTCTCTTCCTACCCTGGGCCAGATAGTAATATACAAAACCTGTAGGAGTGCTGATTGTCCCATGAAGGGGTTATGTTTTGGAAACTCATCCAGTCTGTTTTATCATTGTACAAGTTGTATTGATGTGTAATGCCTGTTTAGACTAGCTCATTTTGCTAGACTAGGTGGATGGCAGGATCATATCCCAAAACATTGTGAGAAAGTTACCCATCGGATAATTTTATTGCCGCAAGCGTATTAGTGAATTTACAGATATACTTTTTTTTTGCCAAATGAGGGAAGTAATTAAATTTTTTTAAAACCATTAATATATTTGCTCTATTATGCTGACTTGCTCGCTTTTTCCATTTCATTCAATAATGTTTTTTTTATTTCTGAGGTATAATTAAAAGATTAGTGGGAAACCAAGTTCTATGCCACTTATTTTTGTTCAATGTCTGCTTGTGGGCATAGTCAATCCCATAGAGACTCTGGCAGACACATAGAGGCGTAAGCAAAGGTTTATCTGATGCACCAATAAGATGGCGTGACTGTCTGTGACACTGCAAGAAGCAAATCTCTTTCTTCTTGATTTCTCACCTATATAACCAGTGATATCGTCTATAAACAAAACAGGAGGGAAAGATCATTTTAAAGTTGTACTATGATGGAAGGCCACTTCTGCCTCATAAAAACTGGTTTGAATGGTGCCCTGAATGATATTCAGGGATTTGCTATTTCCTCTGTAAGCCATGAGTAAAAAGCCAGATAATGAACGACACAAGTAATTATATCCTTACTGTAAAATGGAAATAGAATATTTTGACAATAGATGTTTTTGTTTTTCTTTATCCAGACTACAAAGTGGGATGAACTTGCAGATTTGCTTTGTCAATGACAGTGGGAGTGACAAGGACAGTGATGCTGATGACAGCAAAACTGAAACCAGCTTGGATACTCCATTATCTCCAATGGTAAGTATAGAGGCCCAACTTTATTATCCCGGTAATCTTCATATTATTTGTATATGCTAGCTTTCATGGGGTAGGCACTTTGTGCAATTTAGCATTATAATGGCCTTAAAAATAGTCCTGTAAAAACTGTCCAATTTATATGTTGTGTTTAGGTAATCCATTTAGATATAACTCCTTTCATTTGGTGTAGTGATTATTATCTCAGACGTAGAAACTAGGCCCCAAGGTTTTTCTTTTACTTTCATTTGTTTTTTACTTTGTTTCATTTTGTTCTACATATGTTGACGGCATCATGAGGAAAATATTGCAATGGCCTTGGTAAATAAAAATGTGTAAAATTTAAAAAAAAAAGTTATTTTCACAAATCTAACCAACGTTGGAATTGTATGTGGTTCGTTCAGAGTTGACGTCAAGATATGTAAATCGAGATTACTATTGTGGTATATTGGGGTGAGCTCTGTTATAACTACTAGCCCGTTGGAATGTAGATATAATAAATGTAATAATATTCAATTTTTAAAAAGCACACATCATAGTAAGAAATCAGTCACATAAGAGCTGAAAATGATACAATATTTGTTAAAACAAGGAACTGTCGTTATGAGCTGATACCAAAAAATGATTCTATGGAGTCAGCTTATAAAAACAGAAATACAGAATGTGATGCTTGTTTTAACAAATATTGTATCATTTGCAGCAGTTATGTGATTGATTTCTTACTATGATGTGTGCTTTTTAAAAATGGAATATTATTACATTTATTGTACCTACAATCCAACTGGCTAGTAGTTATAACAGAGCTCACCCCAATATACCCCTGTACAGCCTTTCTTCTGAGCTCTAGGGAACTGCTCATTGGTGGTTACAGCAGCTTCTACATTGCTTTCTCCACTTTTCCGATTCCTTTTCCTCTTATAAGGAATACAAGAAAGTTTTATGCAAAAATGCACCACATAAAGCTTTTAATCACTTTGCATCTCTACTACAAGTGCTGAACAAGATAAATAACAGTTCTGTCAGTTGGAGTACTTGGGATGCATTTATAGCAGAGTACAACAATGCAAATTATTGTACTAATTTCAAATTCTCATTTTCAATTATTTTCCTGTTCCAACCTGCGTAACTCGGTACAAGTGCACCCTCTGGTGGTCATATGTAGAATGGGGAAAATGGCAAATAACAAGATTAACTTTCTGTAATTGTAATTATAAAGCTCCCATATGTACTTGGATAGTGCTATTGAATGAGGAGCACTTTCCCTGTTGGTATATTTCATGACAACTCTTTAAAATGAGTGTAATTGAAAGAAAATGTGAGTGTTTTTTTAATAAAATGTCCTTTCCTCTGTGTATTTATTTTTATTTTGAAATTTAAGTGACTGGTAATTATTTTCACTTTATCATCACAATTGCTGCAGGTTTTCTCTGACTAGCATTATTATAAATCCAGCGCCTCTAATAAGTGAGCATGTCTCAGTCCTATGTTTCTGTAATGCGTTTATAGTAATATGAACGGATGGCGAAGGTTGCAAAGCTGCTGCAAAGCCTAGCATGCTCAGCCAGCTAGAAACGGCAGATGCTGTGTATCCTCTATTTGTTATAGGCCACAGCAGTAGAAACATAAAAAGCTCTGTTACAGTGAATGATTTGTCACAGCATTACTCTGTCATCACAAAACATGGCGTTTGAAGTAGACAGTATTGCTCCGCAGCTCAGATCTTTTCTAATTCAAAGCAAAGTGTCGTGAGATGCTGAACACGGAAGGAAGGGGGGAATCAGCGAAGTTCACTGCAAGTTCATCCTCACAGTGTAGTCACTAGGAAAGTCGCTGAGCATAACTGCAACAGTATTGTGTATTTATTTGTTCTTTTAGAGTTTAACCTATTTAACTGGCCGCAAAAAAAAATAGGCTTATCATTAATGGAGCCTTAAGACATCCTTGCCAGTGTGCATACCAAGCCCTTGATTTAGTTATCCACTAATTCTGTAAATAACAATATGGAGTGCCAGGGCCCCCCAGATGCCCAGGAGTCACAGGAATTTGGAGCAGGTCCCGCGAAAATGCCATTGGGTGTATAAAAATACTTCACCTTACCTTATTTTGCGTTCACTGGGTCACGTGACCCTACACAGGTTGTGTGAACGCCTGCTCTTTACAGCCTGCATTGCCCAGCTTTCAGTCAGTCCTCCTATGTGTGTCATATAAATAAACAATGTATTTTTCAATTGTGCTTTAAAATACAATTTCCCTATTCCGAACAAAAATAATGGTGATGTGCTATGGATTTGGCAGAATGATATAATGTGCAATATCATTTGATATTAGTGTTATGATCTGCACCATAATAACTAAACAGATCAGAATTATGTTAATTATGTGGGTTGGGCAGAGTGAGCGGAGCTTTGGGGCACTGGGTGTGGTGAAGTCTCATATAAGTAACATCGTAACATAGTAATTTAGATTGACACAAGTCCATCAAGTTCAACCCTTCTACCTATCATTCCAGCTTTTGATCCAAAAGATGGCAAAAACCCCTAAGGAAGCTATTTTCGGATTTTGCCTTCTAGGGGGAAAAATTCCTTCTTGACTCCAAAGGGCAATCAGATTTCTCCTTGGATCAATTAGCTCTATTAATGCTTATTCTATTATTAATAGCCCTGTATGTTCTGCTTTTCTAAAAAAAACAAAAACAAAAAAAAAAACAGCCAGACCATTTTTAAATGCATCAATTTGTGAGTGAGTTCCATAACTTTATTGTCCTTACCGTAAAGAATCCCTTCCTTTGCTGTCTATGAAATCTTTGGTCTTCCAGTCTTAGGGGGTGAAAGCTGTGCTGCAAAATGTCCCTATAAAAAAATTCAACTGTTGGCAACTATGTGTTTGTGTGTTAGGGGAAGTTGTTGTACATGAGAGGGAAAAGTTACAAAAATACCCAAGCGGCAGGTGTGCCTATAGCCCCTGGCCAACCTATCATCCCCTGAGGCTGTAACATTGGAAAATGAATCATAGGAGGGGGCATGTAAAATCATTCTGGTCAAAACAAACTAGTTTTGTTTGCGGGAGATTAGCATGTTGCATTAGTGTGAGTTTTGCGGTTTATTTACAGATATGTGACAGGTTTACCACCTTCTACACAGAAGTAATGGAAGTGATGATCAGTGGTGCAAAATGTCACTTGGCAAAAATTGCTGTCAGTGTGATTAACATGTTGTTTGGTATCCTTTTTTTTATTTTGGAGTAATTTAGTTGATGTAAATAGAAACAGAAGATTGACTGTTGAACCACTAATAAAAGAAAAAACGCAGTGTTTTTTGTTTTTTTGTGTGGGGGGGGGGGGGATATTTAATTGCACTGAAAACAGCACATAGTTGTTACAATACCTATAAAAACAAATTATAAAAGAAGTCTGAGGTTTCATTAAGAGCACATTAGATGGATCAATTTATATCCGGCATCACAATCTATGTAGTTGATTTGCTTTTTGTTCAATCTTAGAGATGTATAATTGCTTAAAATGACATGGACATACATTTGGCTCCAGTTTTGCAGTTTTTCTTAATCTTTTATTTTTCCAATAAATACTTGTTTTGTAATGCAATGTTTTTTTGTTTCTGTTCTAGAGCAAGCAAAGCTCTTCCTATTCAGACAGGGATACTACTGAAGAGGAGTCAGAATCCTTTGAAGACATGGATTTTATCTCCAGACAAAAGAAGCTGCAAGCAGAAGCTAAAATGGCTCTGGCAATGGTAAAACCCATGGCCAAAATGCAAGTGGAAGTGGAAAAACAGAACAGGAAGAAGTCTCCTGTAGCAGATCTTGTAAGTGCTCAGGACTCCACATGTTCAGCACACAGTTTGTCAGTCGCACATTGTCACTGCCCTGATAATATTGGAAAGAAGAATAGTACAAATTCATAGTACTAGGGTTCTGCTGATTTCTAGATTTCAGAAACCAAGTTCCAAGTCGAACGATAGAATAGGCTTCATAAATTTCCTTTTTCAGGTAAAAATATTTTTAGATTATGTTACGTTTCTCACTTTATTTCTAAGTTTCCAAAAATCAAGTGATTCCGTGATACCCATGTACAGGTTAAACTAGATTGTACACAAAACTCAATGCTTACAGTAAGTAAAGAAAAATACCCGAAAATTTGACTGGGACCGGCCTCTCTGATGTAAGCATTTGCCCCACAGCTATAAACACAATCTGAATCTAATTGGTGTTACTGGGAGCAGCCATCTTGCTTTCCTTATTGAAGTTACGTTAGTACCATTATTAAATCCTTACAATAGCATTGTGTTGTATAGACAGGAATATATGTAGTTCGTACTTTACTTTATGAGCAAAGCTATGATGTGGATGTTTTTCACATGCAATGTTATTGCACTCTGTATTTTCATTTTAGTATTTTCCCTATGATTAAAATTGGCGACATTAAAAAAAATGTAAGCGCTGAAGAAAACTAACAGAAATATTAAGAGGGAAATTTTACCTACAAAATAAGCAAAATTACAGATAATTCAAGTGTGGATTTGGAGCATAGCCACAATGACATCCAGTTTTAATGTCATGGACAGTAATATAGCAATCATCTTTAAACCGTGGTATTACTATATGATTTGCTCACTGGTAAGACTGATTGCACTGTCCTTAAAGCGAAGCATACTGGCATAAAGGCACATATAGAAATGTTGGATAATTCTAATATGTGAAGCAATCGCACAGAAAACCTCTTTGTCCCAAAGTGTGGGTAGATCCTCCCACAATGCAATATACTAATGGAGCATTGTATAGCTAGCTGCAATGCACAGGGTGGCAGTTGGTCTAAAATCAGATTGCTCCATGGTTCCCCTTCCTATCCCTAAGCAATGATGTGTGCACAATCAGCTGCTAGAACATGCTTCAACTATTCTATTACAGTAAATATTTTAGCTGAATGAATGGGGAAATGGCACTTACTGCACCATCGAAAAACTTTGCTTTGTAATTTACAAATACAATTGGTAATTAAATTGCTTGGAGATGATTGTGTTTTTTTTCTTCTGTAGCTCTACTGCCATCTCCTGGCAGGATGGTGTCAGCTGAGGTGTGTGTGTGTATAGAATGTCCTAATGGTATCTTTCTTTTACTTCTAGCTGCCGCACATGCCTCACATTAGCGAATGCCTGATGAAGAGAAGTTTAAAGCCGACTGATCTGAGAGATATGACTATTGGGCAGCTACAAGTGATAGTCAATGATCTGCATTCTCAGATAGAAAGTACGTAATTTGTTTCTGTGTTTAGTGCAGTTAACATCCTCCATTGTAGTGCAGGAGTTTGTGCTCATCTCAGCCCTGAAATAAAAAAACAGAAATCTGTTACAACTTATCGACTTAAGATGAACGAATGCTTTATTAGGACAGCAGGGCGTTTAATGAAATTATTATATTGAAAGTTTTGTTACATTTAATTGCACTTGCTATGTAGGCCCCTCGGACATAATAGGTTAAAAGGTTTCTTCGTCTGTGCATTCTGCACTTTTGTTTTCCAATACATACCAGTATCCACTGCTATTATAGTTTTGTAGATCCAGAGGAATATGTATCGGCAGTAGAATTCCAGAAAGACCATTACTTATGTCTGGGATTTACCTTGCATCTTATAACCTGATAATAGAAACTTTATCGGTATTTATCAGGTTAAAAAATGCCTGTATAGTTGTGAACCTTAAAACAAATTTTAAAGAAATGAATTGAAACCTGTTGATGGACTTCATTTGTTTACAGTTACTTAAAGGACAACTGTCACAAAAACATTAAGTTGTGTTACTGAAAGGTTAGATCAAGTGTAGGCATTTTAAATAGAAATCCTTTAATGAAAGAATAAAAATAAAAAACCTTATTGTGCACTCTTTGTGTATATAGCTATATCAGAGGGCTTCAGAATCTTGGGTCAGATGCATGAAGATCTTAGCCAAGATGTCTCACCTGTGATAGAGCTTTATAGAACAAACGTAGCTTTTTAAGGTACTTTATATTCTTTCATTAAAGTATTTCTATTTAAAATGCCTGTACGTGATGTAATCTTTCGCTTGAGCATAACGTTTTTTTGTTTTTTTTTTAATTAAATCCTTAAAAGGATGATATTTGTAAAGGATGGTCTGGGTTTTAGAGATGGAGCAAACTGCATTCTTCAATTGCTCCCTTGTACCACAGTAAAAGTGCTTGTTGTTCTCTCAATGTGAATGTCCCTTTACATGTGCCCAGGGAACACTGAAAATAACATGCAATAACACCAGCAATAAAAAAATCTGCAACATCTCCAGAACTATGAATATTAAAAGGTGCGGTAAACATCGGAAACACTTGGCTATGAGCTTCATGCTTGGGGACCTGGCATTGACCTGTCAATCCAGGGCCAACAGGACAAGTCTGGAGCTTGCCTCATCTTTTTACCTGTTAAAATAAAAGTTAGGATGACCATCAGGAAGAGCTTATACGCAAGGGTAAATGGAGAAGGCGCCCAAACTTACAACGGGGTGATAATAAGAAAAGCGCAACTTGTTTCCATAGTTTGGTCCTGGTCCTGGTCCGTGTCGGAGCTCCACGGTAATAAAGACTTGACGGAGCAAAAAACACTGGAAAAGAAGCTGCAGCGACTACTGACTTCAGATCCAATAAAACTTAAGCCTTTATTCTTTATAGGTTATAAAAGCAGCACATCGTGAAAAAATATACAAAAGGAATGACCCAAAAGGAGGGTTAGCTAGATACTCAGACTTGACGCGTTTTCTTTTGAGTGGCCATACCCATATGTTTTTGATCAATACAAAGTGGTTGAATATGTATAATAAGCATGTATTTTTATTGCCCTAGGCTTGAATGAAGAACTAGTTCAGCTTCTCCTTATCCGCGATGAATTGCACATGGAACAAGATGCAATGCTTGTAGACATTGAAGACTTGACTAGGTAAAAAAATATATCTTACTGCTAGTGTATGTACATAGTCTATGAACCATCCTTTACCTGCACATGCATTGTGCAAGGACAAACATAGTGATCTCCTACTGGAGGTGCTCAGCTGTGCATGGATAATGTGTAGTTAAATCTTTAAAAACTAATTTAACAGTTGTTTATGCAGGGCCAAATCTGTTCTTGCACCTTTTAAATAAACCTCTTTTTCCTCCACATTTTACATGATGTTTTATGGCAGCTGGTTTATTGCATTTTCAAAACAAAAAGCTTTTTATACATTTGTAACATGAGCTACTATGCTATGATTCAATTCTGGAGGTAGCCAGGTCCAGCTAGCTATCACACCATCTGTATCTTTTTTTATTTTAACCTTGCATCAATATAATGTTGACAAACGCTACCCCCCATGGTATTTGATGGCCTCTAGCCTTCACAGGTTTATGATTTATTTAATTAGCATGCAGTTAATGAACTGTCTGTGCTATGTACAACACTAGAGTTTAATTAATGCCACTTTCATTAAAACTCATTATTGACTGGCAGCCATTTAATTTGGTTGTGTAGCTCTCCTATTTAACATAAAATTGGACTTTCCCATTCTTAGTTTGATGCAGCCATCAAATGCTGTTTGGGTGTTATCTAACATATTTTATGACTGTGAGATTCATATATACCCGCCTACCCGAAAGAGTGCTAAAAATGGACAACACTAGTTTTAAAAAGTGCTTTTGGGTCATAAGAGATGAATGAAATGATCTATTCTTCCCAGTGACAGCAAGCAGTCATCTGCTAATCTGCTCTTGTCCAACACGGATTTAATGACATTTCTTGTGCCAGCTTCAGTCCCCAGACCTCAAGTGATAAGCTCCTGAAATCTTTGTCTGCCTAACATGATTTGTCATTTTTTTTCTTTCTTTCTTTCTTTCTTTCTTTCTGTCTTTCTTTCTTTTTCTATTTCACAGACATGCTGAAAGTCAGCAGAAGCACATGGCAGAAAAAATGCCTACAAAATAAAGCAAGAAGCCATTGAACATTAGTGGGGGGAAAAAAAGCTAAACTTTATTTTGCTTTCGTTGTTGTCGAAATGCTGATGCTAAAGATGATACACAAGGAATATCAGTGTTAGTCTTTGATCATGTCTGAAGCTTTACGTCCAGTGATTTGGCCTCTGCTTCCTAATTTATTTTAACTTTTTACTGGTGCCACTTAACCCTTTGAGTGTCAGTGAGGGCGATCAAAAAAACGCTGCTCTGCAATGCGTTTCTCACCTTTTTCGGTGCCCAACCGGTCGATACTAGGCATTTTATTAAGATATTATTATATGTACAGTACTTATGCCATTAAAGAATATGGATTAAGACCGATAATAGTCACAGATGTTATTTTATTTTTTTGTTTGAAAGTTTTAAGTTGATCAGTATTTTACCTACAATAAATACTTTTTATTCTTCACTGTAGTTTTCAAACACAATTGTTTATTGACGGTGCTAAACAAGTCAACAAAATACATGCCTGCCTCATTGTAACGTCGTAGCTCTCCGTATCTTGTATAATTCTCAGCGGTTCTCAACATTTTGTGAATGTTGACAATCTGACTTCCATTTTTAGATGTGCTATTATATTATTCAATTGGATTGAAAAAAAAAAAAGGTCATCTTCAAAGTTTTATGTATAAATATGTAAAATAAACTTTAAACATTTGTTTTGTATGTTATCGTCTTTTGGCTGCCATGCTCTGGTAACCTGTTCCACACAATTGTTTGGGCCTGGTTTTTTTTGTTTGTTTGTTTTTTATGCATGTGTTCGACACAAATCGTGTAATTACACAATTCATGAAATTAACTACTTGCATCGCCTTATAACACTTTATTGAATAAAGGGCTAGCAATCTAATCAAATTATTGGGCATCTCTTCAGCTGTAATAACCGAAACACCACACTGGAAAAAGCATTGTTACGTAGAAGTACATTGGCTAAATCACCGTTGCAAAGGTAAGTCACATTAGGGTGACATAAATGTCAGATGTAAGTAGTATGACAAATGTGTTCGTTGATATGTGTCAACCGGCAGTGATATAAGAGAGCAAATAGTGTGACCTTCCTTTGCAGGTGAAGATATTTAATGTCACTGGGAACAGTCTTAAATATCATGATCATCTATGGCAAACAGACAAATGGTGTCATCAACAGTGACTGCATGGTGAAACTCAGAGACAAACACAGAACAGGATAATAATTAAATACCCTAAAATTGAATCTGCAAGTCTGACCCGGTCTCCTCTGAAATTGGGCATTGTGAGGTTTACTTTCTCAAACTGATCAAAACAATGATACTATTGAATTCATGAACGATAACAAACCATGTACTAGTGCGTTAGACCACTCTGTATATCAGTTGGTAATGAATTCAGTGACCAGACGTTAAAGAGAACGTCAACAAACAGACCACAAAAATTTGAGTAATAAAGAAAACACAAAACTGAAAGTATCTATCGTTTTCACAATGGTACATGCAATGTAATAAAACTATTTTATTCACAAATATTAACAAGATGACATCATACATTTGCATACCTGCGGCCACCAATGGCAATGTGTAGCATAATATGCTACTGTTTGACACAACCGCCCCGGATGTGTTGCAGTTAACCAGCCCACACACTGGTAAAACAGCTTCCAGGACCCATGAAGCACTGTAAGCACTGATCACTAGCCAAGGTTTCGTACTCATATCTCCATGGTTTACACTTCACAAGATGCATTAGGGTCAGTACAACTGACATTACCTTATCTCCTCCTATGGATGTATCTGCCTACAAAAATGGCTGCTCAGGTGGTGATGTGTGCAGAAACTGTATGGATGGCTCTTACTATATTTTGCACTTTATTAGCATAGGATATGGATGTTTTCATATGTTAAAAATGATGGGAGGATGCATTTCTAACACTGCAATGTTGACAGTCTCTTTAATAACTGATCTGGCAAAATACAGAGCTGGAAAACTTTCATGACTTTCCAGCTCTGCTGTCAATGCCTGATTATTGCAGTTATACTGTTAGTTTAGTAAAGTCTACACTGAAAAAGCACTGGCCTTCTGATAATGTGATGACAGTCTGCCCTCTGCTGGCCAGAATTGCAAAACACAAATGGTACTTTTGGAAGTGGACTATGATGGTTATGATTCCCTTTGTTCTAAATACTGTGTCTGGAGATGAATCCTGTGGGGCAATATGGAGTTTTCTCTAAGCAGGTGGTGTGTAGCCTACTAAAAAGAAAGGTGAGATCTGATGTAAGCCAAAGAGGGTAGAAAGGCAAATACATGTAAAGACTAGAAGTTTGTATACATGGTGAGCAGTATCCATGATGAAACCACTGCAGTATGGATATTATCAAAGGTGTTTTATACATAGAAATATGGAATCGTATGTCCTTAAAGTTAAATGTAATTTGTGTGGGACCATTAAATGAGGTAACTCAGAGGCATCAACAATAGTTCTGTCATACTGTGCCGTAAGATCACCTTTATTTTAAGGAGATAACTAAGCAGACTTGCGACCATGAAGAACAACAACAAACATGATGTCAAATAGAGGCCAGTCTGTAAATGAAGATATGACATGATTTGTTAAGAGTAAATTCTCATTTCTAAGTATTGATACAAAACCCTGCAAATCCAATCTTCTGTCAACATTGTCCTTTTAATAGTAATAAGAGCCCTGTAAAACCTTACAGAAGCTTTACATGGCCACCATTTTCATCAATTCCACACAAAGAGATCAATAGTAACTAGGATGGTGTAACATACAAGCAGGGAATATTGCCTTTTACCATATTTGTAATGTAACCATTTGTGACAAAGCCCTTGAATCTGGCTGAGGTATGAGAAACATTCTTCTTGTGTGAGGATGCTGGGGAGATTAGCTGAGAAGAGGCATTTCTGGGGCCGGCTGACTCTCCTAGCGGCTAGGTGAGTAGCGTCCCCAGCAAAGTTGGGAGCCAGGACTCTAGGAAGGCTAGACAGGTACTGGTGGAAGGGGATTCTCTATTATTAGGAAGGTAGATAGGGTAATCTGCTGCCAGGACCCGAACTGGATGTTGTCTCCCGAGTGCTCAGGTTCGGCATGTTGCAGACCGGATAGACTGTTTGGAAGGGACTGGGGATGATCCAGGGGTCTTAGTACATGTTGGTACTAATGACACAGTTAATGGTAGGTGGGGGGCCTTAATACGATTTTAGGGAACTAGGAAATAAGTTGAAGGAAAGGACCTCCAAGGTAATATTCTTGGAAATATTAACAGTACCACGCGCTACATCAGGGAGACAGCGGGAGCTTAGGGAGATTAATGCGTGGTTGCAAAGGTTGTGTAAGCAAGAGGGATTTGGGTTCTTGGAGCACTGGGCAGACTTTGCAGTCGGCTACAGACTCAATGATGAGGGGGCTGCATTATTAGGGGAGAGGATTGCTTTTAAACTAGGCTCTGGGGGGGAGGGTCAAGATCAAAATGAAGCAACGGTAGCTAGAGAAGACTGGAAGGTGTGTCTAGCTATGGGAAAGGAGGAGGAAATCAGTGTTGGGGTTAACATAGATTACATGCATTAAGTGTTTGTCAACTAAACAGAAAACGGGTTGTAATCTTAACTCTTTCAGGACCAGGGATTTTCCTAGGAAAAGGACCAGAGCGTTTTTCAATTTTTAATATATGTTTGTTGAAACATAATTTTCCTCTCTCTAATTTAACGCACCCATACAAGTTATATGTTGTTTTTTAAAGGACAGTTAGAGCTTTCTCTTGATACCCTATACATACAAATTATTTACATTTTAGTAGTAAAAAATAATTATAAAAGAGGACATTTTGGGGAAATTGGGAATGTTTTCCCCCATTATTTTCCCAATAATAAGCTACACAACTAGTGCAACACTAACCCATTTATCCCACCTAATTAACTAACTAATAAAAAAGAAACATATTGGTTCCCAAACCCCCCTCAACAAAAAAGACAGAAAAAAACTCTGAAGAGTGCAATGTCAGATCCATAAAAATCACGGAACAGGCCTCCAGGGGTTAAATTTAATTAAATAAATATATTACAATAACATTTATTTATTAAAAAAACTTTAAAATTGCAAAAATAAAAACAAATTGTAAAACAACAACAAAATCACGGCCATAAAGAGGAAGGGAACTGATCACAGTAACAAACTGTGACCAGCAATGAAAGGGTTAATTTTGTATTTATTTTTCGGCACTTGTTCTTTATTTATTTATTTTTCACTTGCAAGTCACTCTCTGTGCTTCACTATAAGTATGTGAAGCACAGGTAGTGAATTAGAGGCAAAGTCAATGTGTGAACACATTGACTTTGCCATCTAATTTGCATGGTATCGCGGTTATTTCATAGACCGCAAAGAAAGGGATTCTTTATGGTAAGGACAATAAAGTTATGGAACTCACTGCCAAGTGGTGCTATCAAATTACAGTAGATGCATTTAAAAATGGTCTGGATGTTTGTTTGTTTGTTTTTAGAAATGCAGAACATACAGGCCTATTAATAATAGAATAAGCATTAACCCCTTGGCGACAGATGACGTGCCAGGCACGTCACGGCAAATCGAGGACTTGCCGACAGCTGACGTGCCTGGCACGTCATGCACCTAAGCGGTCGCTTTCTTTACTCTATCGGTGTTGCTACAAAAAAGTGCACCCCAAAAAAGTGCAGTGCACACATGTGCTTAGGAAGCGAACGATCGTTAGCTTCCTAAGCACCTCCGGTGTTGCTAAAGTGCCTCGCTAGCGAAGGCACTTAGCAGCACCTTCGGCTGCCCCCAGAACCGATGGTGGTCGCTCTCCTGAGCGACCCCATCGGCTCAGTAGAAGGGAACCTTCTAATGGCAAGAGCATCGGAAGTGAATGTATTTCACTTCCGATGCTCTAGGGGGAGCCAATCGATGCCGGCACAACAGATCTTTGTGATCTGTGTGCAGGCATGTATGGTAATACAGTCAAAGGCAATATTAGTAAAGTATTGATCTGCCTCCCTCACCTTACTAGTTTTAGTAAGGGAGAGAGACAGATCAGGTAATGTAAAAAAATAAAATAAAATAATACAATTACATATTTAATAAAATGTTAAAAACCAAGGGCTTTTATAAAAGCCATTTCCAGTGTTTAACCCCTTCCCTGCCATTGATCGCGGTGTACGCAGTGATCATACACAGCAGCAATTTTTTTGTAATTCATTACAGTATAAAAAAGGCTCTTTTAAGAGCTATTAACCCCTTGCTTGCTGTAGATCACTGCCTAAGCAGCGATCTGACGCAAATGCAGCAATCTTGCTGCAGAAGCATTTTTACTTTTTTTATTACACCCGTCACGGGTTAATTATATCCGCTAGGGGATTACGTTTAACGTTAAAAAAATTTTTTTAGCTGTCTGAGCGCATGTATAGCGATTAGTAACAGCTGATCAGTGGCAATGGCGGTTTGGTGCTCAGATGAGCATCATCATTCGCCTGGTTAGATCAATATTTGTCAATATTTGTCAATATTTGATCTGACCGGTATAGATCTGCCTCCCTCTCACTTGAGTTTTAGTAAGGGAGACAGCCAGAGCTGTATAATGTGAGTTTTTAATTATAATATATTTTATAAAATTGAGACCCAAAGGCTTTTATAAAAGCCGTTTCCAGTGTTTAACCCCTTCCCTGCAATTGATCGCTGTGTACACAGTGATCTTAAACAGCAGCACATTTTTTGCTGTCTGTGCATTTGTTTAGAGGTTTAGAGCTATTAACCCCTTCCTTGCCATATATCACTTCCTAAGCAGCGCATATGGTCACTGCCTAAGCAGTGCATATGGTCACTGCCTAAGCAGCGCATATGGAGCGATCTGGTCGCAGAAGGATTTTTTTTGCCATCAGCATTTTTTTTGTCACACTCGCTAGGAGTTAATTATACCCACTAGGGGATTACGTGTATTCCTTTTGAAGCTGTCTGAATGCATGTATAGCGATCAGTAACAGCCGATCAGTGGCAAAGGTGGTTTGGTGATTTCTCAGATGAGCATCACCATTCGTCTGGTTAGTGGTAAATATTAGAAGAAAAGGGTTCCCGTTAGGGAGTTGCCGGCTCCACCTGAAGATATATTAGGAAAGTTCTCCAATAATACCTCAGGCTGTGTGGTGCTCCGTCCGTGCTGTGATAGCAGCAAAATAATAGAAGTGAAGCAAGCAAATAGACATAGGCACTCACCAGTCCGAATGAGGTAAAATAAGTCGATTTATTGATGAAAAAAAATTCATGTAGATAAATTCCAATGTGACAAACAGGATGAATATAGTGGCATCGGTAGTGGGGAGAAAAACTGCCTAGGGGATTACGTGTATTCCTTTTGAAGCTGTCTGAATGCATGTATAGCGATCAGTAACAGCCGATCAGTGGCAAAGGTGGTTTGGTGATTTCTCAGATGAGCATCACCATTCGTCTGGTTAGTGGTAAATATTGTTCTGACCCATATGGATCTGCCTCCCTCTCCTCACTTAGTGAGGGAAAGAGACAGATCTGTATAATATAAGTTTTTAATTGTAATAAATTAAATAGAATGTTAAAAAATTGTGAGACCCAAGGGCTTTTATAAAAGCCATACCCTTTGTATAGTGTACCCTGTATAGTAACCCCTTCCCTGCCACTGATCACTGCACAGCAGAACATTTTTTCTTGTCTGTGCCTTTTTAGGGGTTAATTTTTTGTACAGTACTACAAAGGCTCTTATAAGAGCTATTAACCCCTTCCTTGCTCTACATGTCAAAATTCCAGTTTGAAAATCAAAAAGCGCACCTCTCAAATGTAGCCTTTCAACCCGCAATAAAGCTGACAGACCTATGCATGGGTGGTATCCCTGTGCTCGGGAGATATTGCTGAACACATATTGTGGTATTGTTTGTCAGTGACATATACCGAAATATGTGAATTTGTGTCTAAAGTACAATGTATGTGGGAAAAAATACACAATAAAATTACTACCACAAACTTTGACAAAGGCTGGTGGTAGAATTGGTGCATGGAAAGTGTAAAAATACCACCATTTGAAATAGCGTAGGGTGTCTACTTTTAAAAAAAATATGGGTTGATGGGGTAAAATACACTGGCTGGTTTCAAATATGTCCCAAATGGGACTTGGGTGCAGGCTGTCTGCATGTCAAAATTTCAAGTTGGAAAACCAAAAACTGCACCTCCCAAATTTGGCCTTCCCCCCCCCCCCCCCCGAACAACTCAACAAACCTATGCATGGGTGGTATCCCTGTACTCAATAAATGTTGCTGAACACTTATTGGGGTGTTATTTGGCAGTGACACATACCAAAATCTGTGAATTCATGTCTGAAGTGCAAGGTTTGTGGAAAAAAACACAAAAAAATTACTACCACAAACTTTGACAAAGGCTGGTGGTAGAATTAGTACATGGAAAAGAGGGTGTCTACTTTTAAAAAATATATGGGTTGATGGGGTAAAATACACTAACTGGCTTCAAATATGTCCCAAATGGGACATGGGCGCAGGTTGTCTGTATGTCAAAATTTCAAGTTGGAAAACCAAAAACTGCACCTACCAAATTTGGCATTTTAGCCCCCAAACAACCCAACAAACCTATGCATGGGTGGTATCCCTGTACTCAGGAGAAATAGTAGAATTTATTTAGCAGTTTTTTTTGTTCGCTTTTGTTGATGAGGAGTAGATGTTTCAAATAAAAGTCAGGAAATTTGTGTTTTTTGTTTTTTTTACCATATTTTATTATTATTTTTATATAATATTATAAGATATGATCAAAATGATGGCATCCAAAGAAAGCCCTTCTTGTCCCGATAAAAACAATATATAATATGTGTGGGTACAGCAAATGACAAAGAAGAAAATTACAGCTAAACACAAACAGCACAGAAATGTTAAAATAGCCATTGTCCAGAACAGACAAAAATGTTTCAAAGGCTCTGTCCTTAAGGGGTTAATAATAGAGCTTCTTGATCCAAGGAGAAATCTGATTGCCCTTTGGAGTCAAGAAGGATTTTTTTCCCCCTTAGAGGTAAAAGTCTAAATAGCTTCCTTAGGGGGTTTTCTTATTTTGGATCAAAAGCTGGAATGTTAGGTAGAAGGGTTGAACTTGATGGACTTGTGTCTTTTTTTAACCTTAATTACTGTGTATTCTGAATCAACACATACGGATCAGTCATAAGACCTCATAACACTGAGAAACTCCCTTTCAGGTCTGTGCTTGTTAGTGTCATAAATGAGCATCTCAATAAACTAAAAATGAAATGCCAGCCTGGCCCTGATCAAATCCCAGCAATGTGGCTGAAGCTCAGTGTGCTGGAAGTTGCTCAACCTGTCAGAAACCTAATTAAAAAAACCCTTGGAGACTGGCTACAAACTCAAAGTCTGGAAGACTGCAAGAGTACTACATATCCATAAAAGTGCTGACAATACTTTGCTATGCAACTACTGTCCAATATCATTGATCACTGTACTGTCCCAAAAACATGTGTTTGCATGTGAGTATTACCAATAATCAAAGTATCTAACCCTAGATCAATCAGGCTCCGATTCAAATTATTTTCTCACCTGGTAATGATCTACCCCTGTGTGATCGGTCAATGTTTACTCTCTTATAGCCTAATAAACATTGTATATGTTTGCACATTTTCATTTGCATGAGTTAATTCTCCAAGATGTGCCACTTGATTTGGTTTCTCTTTTTTTCTACTTTTCTCAAATTGGAACTCTGCATCTGTCTTTTGCTATATGTCTCCTTTTCTTACCCGTAAGCCATTCTTCAAATGAATGGGATTTCCTGTCAATCATGTGAGGTCATCAGACAATGTGTTGCACTGTTAAGAGATCCTATTGTGTACAAGAGCAAGTTTATCACAGTCCACACAATGTATTATTTTCCAGGAGCACAGGAAGTGACTAAATGAAACAAATCTTTATATCTTCAGGGTCTATATAATCAGTGCTGCTGCACCTGCAGTAAGCATGCAGAGTAATCACTGGGGGAGGCCTTGATTCAAATATTAAAAATGTAATTTATGCAGAATGCCTGCATCAAATCACACTGGGAAAAAAAAGCATGTGCACTATACAAGCAGTAATCTTCATGCACCAAAGTGAGTTTGGGGACTAGACTATGCCTTTAACATTTGCACCACTTACTAAACAATGACTAGTCATTTAACTGCTAGAACATCATAACAGACAAATCTAAGCAAATGGCAGAAGTTGCCTAAAAAGTATTTATAGTGGGAAAAGGGCACATTCTAAATGATTAATATTTTTATAGTAGAATTGCATAACTCAAAAGTAATATGTGGCTGCACCGTCTCCTGTTCATGACATCATCATATAGTTTGTTAAATAGCAAAATAGAACTAACCCTACAAAGTAAATTTTCAGAGGAGATTAATACCGGCCAAGGATTTGTATTAAGTTTAGAAAACAATACCCACATTGAGTATTATCTGGTATACCAGCTGGTTCTGTGTATTGTTCTCTGAGATTCAACTTGTTCTGATCTGAAAGCCTATGATGTTTGATTTCCAAACAGCCAATTCAGAGCTATAATCATGTATATTGAGTAGCTTCATTTCGGGCACCTATTATGCCCAATTTAAATCTAATTCACAATATGTTCGGTGCATATTGATTAGGCCCCAATAATTTAGTTTGTCATTTAGCAACGAAATAAAAAAATATCACTTCTCTCACATGAATAAAGAAATTTAAAAATAAAAATCACTTCATTTTCTTTGCAATACATTTAGAATATCTCGTAGAGAAAATGGTGTAAGTAGTGTCACGCGGTTAACTATTTCCAGCCACATTGTGAGGAAGCTTAGATTTCATCAGAATAGTAAGATGTTTTATTACTCAGCTATAAAAGGACTAGGTAATTCCCTCCTCCCACTCTTCCAAAATACTCCAAACAATAAAACACGTGTTTCTGTTTAGAAACATCCCATCATATATCTGTGGTTGTTGTTTTCCTCGTACAGAGGAGGCTTGACCTGTATTTTGGGTCTGGACTGCCATGATTGGTGGGACCAATCTGATATGCTAATTGAGAAGTCTCATCTTTAATGGTGACAGTGAGCAAACAATGGTGATGCCTCTCCCAAGTAGGTACAATGCTATAGGACAGGCTACTTCAACACTGTCCATGTGGCTCCAACTTTCTTTTCTAAATATCCCAACTTTGCTGAAGTATTTTTATTTCACTACAGACTAGTGAACTGTGCATGAATATGAATGATCTAAGTCGAAATACAATTATTGTTCATTTGTAGTTGCTTTATTTACATAAATTAAGGACAAGCGGTGACTTACAAACATACACCCCGCCTAATAAATTACCCCCCACCTAAAAGTTACCCCGAAGCCCCATAATAACCCCCCTAACCCTAATACAAACCCCCCTAACCCTAATACTAACCCCCAAACACTAATACACCTGATGCTAAAACTACCCCCAAACCCTAACACTACCCCCGAACCCTAATACTAGCACTAACCCCAACTGAACCCTAATACTTACACTACCCCCAAGCCCTAATACTAACATTAACCCCCCGAACCCTCATACTAATATAACCCCCCCAAACCCAAATACTAATACCTAACCCCTAATAATACTCATCTTGTGCGATCCCGCGATGAACTGTCTTGCGAAGAAGCATACAACCAAATTTTCCCTCCAGATTTGTCAAAGCACACCCAGACTTAACATATGTTCAAAAGAGGCAGGTATTAACAAATATTTATAGAAATTAAAAGCCAAATAAACAAATTCAGGTGCCAGCCTAGTTATTTTTAGGAGCCAGGGAAATGTAAACGTAGACTCCCACTGATATATAGTGAGCCAGATACAGACTTGCTAGAGCATAGCTCCCATCAATATATATATATATATATATATATATATATATATATATATATATATATATATATATATATATATATATATATATATATATTATGCAAGGTACAGAAGTGATCCACTAACCATTTCTGTCTTGCTCTCCCACCATGCCATTCTGTCTCGCTGTCTCTTCATGCCATCCATGTCTGTCTCTCTAACCCCTAGCCATCCATGTCTGTCTTTCCCTCCCCCATGCCATTCATGTCTGTCTGTAGAAAAGAGAAGACTAGTGAATGTATCAATTTTGATATAAAAAATAGATTTTTAATAATAAAAACTTTATCAAGGTAACAATATTAAAAAATATACTGATGTATATATATAAATGTACTCAAGGGTTCTGCCATCTCTGAACTGGAATGCTCTTCTGGACCAACAGAACAGATGGAGCTCTGTGGGACAGAGATAGAGCTCTGTGGGACTGCCTGCGTAAAGTTGGGATGCACCAAATACAGCAGTGGTTTCACTTTAAATGTTTATTTTTTTTTATACAGGCAAAGGTTCTATCATGTTATACTTAGGTTTTAAGCGCATAACAAGTGTGATATGTTTGTAGGAAATTATGGCTGGAACTAATTTGCTCTTAAGCTGCCATATTGTCTCTTCACACTGTCGTTTGCTCTAAAGTACCCTCGTTTTATTACTTTTATTACTAGTAATCAGGCTCCTTGCTGTGTTTTTATTGTTTATTTAATATACTAAAATGTTCCTGATGGGGAAAAAAGGAAATCATTTTAACTCATAAGTAGATTTTAAAGATGACAAATCAGAAGTTTACAGTTGCCTTTGTGTAGCCAATAACAACCGAAACTATGAGGCCACAGTGTTTGTGAATGGTGACCATTAAAATATACATTAAAAAAAATAACTGTGTCACACTAAACACGGTGAAAAGTATTACCAGGAATTCTCAGTTCTAAATCTATGACATAAGTTGTGGAACATCTGATATAACATAGTGGGAATGATTCAGCTCCAAATGATCGTAAAGTGACATTTATTCAGTCCCGTTCAGAGTGATTTGGCTGTTAATATTTGCACCACTAAACAATGACCAATCAATGAACTGCTAGATCATCAAACCAGGCAAATCTAAGAAAATGCCAAATGACCCTCAGTTGAATGATACAAGCAAATGGAATTATTTAAAGGAAATCTGTCACCTAAAAGGTATTTACAGTGGTAATATGGAGAATTCAAAATTATATATATTTTGATAGAGTTATATAAATCAAAAGTAATATGTGGCTATGCTGTCGCTTGTTCATGAAATCACCAAATAGTTTGTTAAATGGAAAAACAGCACCACATTTGCAAACTCATGATGGATGACCCGCGAGTTATTTTTATGAAAGATTAGAGGAGTTTCATACAGTCAATGATTTGCCCTTCATAAGATTTGTGAAGAAATCGAATCTTTTATACAACTTAATGTACAGTGCTGTATGTTGGCATAAGAAGACTAGGCCTATGGCAGCACTTTACAGGGGGCGGCGTAAAAAAACAACACCAGCCGCCCGCTTAACAGCCCAAAGCTGATCAGCAGGAACCCTGCTTTACCCAGTCAGCGATCTCCAGAGAGTAACAGGGATTTGAAGTTGAGCACAAAATCTCCCAGCCAATCATAGGACAAGTAGCCAAAGTGGGTGTGGCGTTTTGGGTTTCTGGTCAAAGACGAATGAACCATCTTAAGGGGTTCTTGTTTCCTAGGTCATAATGTGCAGAGTGCCATTAGTTGCTATGGACACGAGGCAGAATTATAGAGACAAGTGGTTTGAGGGTGGATCTTCAGTTACCAGACTGCATGCGTTGGAGCACCTCGAAATGTTGGAGGATGGATCTGACAAAAGGGCTCTGCCCAATATGCAGTGAACTAAGCTGCCCACATCAGCACATAGTGCTACACATCCAAGGCTAACCGCAACTTGTGCACATGTACCTATGGTGGACACTGGTGTATGCAGGCATCATCTGTTGTTTTCCCATCTGTGTGCTACTTTTGTCTTGCCTTAAATATAACTTCTTTTGCCTTTTCTACTTATTTTTTCATAATCTCTCCCACTTCCTCATTCTGCCTTTTGTCTCCACTTTCTGTGACTTTGCATGGTCCTCATCTCACCTTTTTTCTTATCATCTTTCCATCTTTAATCATTTGTTATAATTATTCTCCCGCTCTGGTTGTTGTCTCCCTCTTTGCCCTTTATCATTTCCTACCTGTACTATCTGGCTGCTGCCAGCAGGGCGTGCACTCGGTCTGTCATGCTAGCTGACAGAAGCACTGATGGCCCTAGTGATGGAAAAAGATGACACTAGGAAGCTCTTTCGTTGTAGAGATGTTTGGTTGCAAAGATGGCACTAATAAGCTTTTTGAGTGCAAGAGATGGCACTGAGAAGCTGTTGGGGGCACATAGATGGCACAAAGTTGGCACTGACAAGCTGTTTGGGGACAGATACGGATAAATGGCTTCCCAGTGCCCAGTATGGTGGGCACTGGGAAGCCGTTTAGTGACAGATATGGCACTGACAAACTGGGTGTAAAAATGGAACTGACAAGCTGTTTGGTAGAGAAATGACACTGAAAAGATGTCTGGTTGCAAAGATGACTAATAAGGTATTTGGGGACAATGATGGCATTGTTAGTCTGTTGTGGGACAAAATGTCACTGCCAAACTGTTTGGGGACACATGACAAGTGTGAAACTGCTTGGGGAAAAGATGGCACTGCGAAGCTGTTTGGGAGCTTAAAGAGGAAAAGGTGGAGCGTAAAGAGGATGGAAGGAGGAAGGGGTTTGGTTTACAGAAGAAGGGGTGAATCCTAAATAGGAAGAGGTGTGGCCTAGACATGAAGGGTGGGGCAAATAAAGATTAGAGAAGGGGTGCTTGGGTAAGATCAGGCCAGGGGCAGCACAAAACCTAAATACACCACTGCTAATGTATTACAAGTGGGGTATATGTCTGATTTTTCCTAATTGTTCAGTGAAAAGATGTTTTCATTGGGAATATGAAGAATTGCATAAATCAAAAGATATGGGCAAAGTCTTTATCAGTGGGTCCCCCTTAACCCAATTTTTCTAAAGTCGTATTGTAAAAAACTGTATGTAAATGTAAACTTTTTAATATTAAATGCAACTTTTTTCATATCACATTTAACTATTTGTATATGTAATAAAAATGTTATTGGAAAAATTGCATTTCTTTCGTTTTTATTCCCTTTTTCTGTACCCACATTGCACCTAAATGACTTAACACAACACCATGCAGTATCCACAGCACTTGCCATCCTGGGCGTCCGCAGGAGGAGGCAAGGGGGATTTTCAAGAAAGGAAAAAAAAGTGCCCCCAGCCGCTGCCCATGACTGTCTCACATGGAGACAGTCATGCGGCCAGCAGCCGGCAGTCCACATCCGCTGGACGCCCAAATCCTGCCATGTTAAATGGCTAAATCCTGGCATATTGAGTGACAAATCCTGGCATATTAAAGGCCTAAATCTTGACATATTAAATGGCTAAATCCTGGCATATTAAAGGGCCAAATCCTGGAATAGTAAATGGCTAAATCTTGGCATATTAAATGGCCAAATCCTGGCATATTAAATGGCTAAATCCTGGCATATTGAGTGAGAAAACCTGCCATATTAAATGGCTAAATCCTGGCATATTGAGTGACAAAACCTGCCTTATTAAATGGCTAAATCCTGGCATATTGAGTGGCCAAATCCTGGCATATTAAATGGCCAAATCCTGGCATATTGAGTGACAAAACCTGCCATATTAAATGGCTAAATCCTGGCATATTGAGTGGCAAAATCCTGGCATATTGAGTGACAAAATCCTGGCATATTTAGTGACAAATCCTGGCATATTGAGTGACAAATCCTGGCATATTGAGTGGCTAAATCCTGGCATATTGAGTGATAGAATCTGGCATGTTTAATGGCTAAATCCTGGCATATTGAGTGACAAAACCTGGAATATTAAATGGCTACAGCATACTGGCATATTTTTGGGCAAATTGGATAAAAGAACACTGGCATATTAATGGAAAAATAATACTGGCATACTAATGGGTAAGTAGTGTGTGTATGTGATTGCGTGTGATTGTGTGTATGTGCTGTTGTCTGGCTCCTAGATTTTTTAACAGGTTAGAGAAATGAGCAGATCGGCACTCAGGTGGTTAACAATCAGCAGTAATTTGTTTAATCCAAAATAGTGTAGCAAAAGAAAAAGGGATCAAAGCAAAAAATGGAAGTTGAACGGGAAACAGATAACCAAGCTTGATGCGTTTCGGGCGTATAGCCCTTAATCATAAGCTTTCCTAGATTTTTTAGCTGGCTTCTAAAAGTCAGTTACCTTTGTCAAGCCCTTAATGGACAAACGGTGGCATAATTTAATAGGCAAAGTGACTGTTGCATATTTTAATGGCAAAGTGACTGTGGCATGTTAATTGGTACCTGACAGTGGCTTATTTTAATTGGCAAAGTGATGCTGTGGCATCACCGTTTATCAACCGTTTGCATGCTGCACTGATAATGACTAAGCTCCTCCACTTCATGACATTATCAAAAAGAGGCGCGGCGCAGAATGGAGGACGGTAAAAGTATGCCCCCCCCCCAAAAAAAACATTTCTGCAGATGCCCATGCTTGCCATGCACCTATATTTCACCCACAGCACTTGTCAATTTGCCCCACAGAACAAGCCACAGTGTCACTTTGACAATTAAAATAAGCCACTGTTAGGTACCTATTAACATGCCACAGTCACTTTGTCATTAACATATGCAACAGTCAGGTTGCCTATCAAATATGACACAGTTTGTCCATTGATATGCCAGTATTATATTGCCCATTAATACGCCACAGCCAATTTGCCCAATAATATGCCAGTATTATTTCGCCAATTAATATGCCACAGCCATTTTGCCATTAATATGCCAGTATTATTTTTCCATTAATAAGCCACAGCCAATTTGCCCAATAATATGCCAGTATTATTTTGCCATTAATAAGTCACAGCCAATTTGCCAATAATATGCCAGTATTAATTTGCATCAATAACCCACAGCCAGTTTGCCCAATAATATGCCAGTATTATTTTGCCATCAATAAGCCACAGACAATTTGCCCAATAATATGCCAGCATTATTTTGCCATCAATAAGCCACAGCCAATTTTCCCAATTATATGCCAGTATTTTTTTGCCCATTAATAAGCCACAGCCGATTTGCCTAATAATATGCCAGTATTATTTTGCCCATTAATAAGCCACAGCAAATTTGCCCAATATTATGCCATATTATGTTGCCCATTAATAAGCCACATCCAATTTGCCCAATAATATGCCCCCCCCCCCCCCCTTCCCCAGTACTCATCTTCTGGCTGCTCCATGTCCCCTGTTGTCTCCTCCATGCAGTCTTCGCTCCTCTAAGGGGGGTGCACATTGGGCCAGTAGGGGCCCCCTTAGCCAGTGGGCCCTGGGCAAGTGCCCACTTTGCCCATTGACAACCCTGCCATCCATTATTTATTTCTTATAGAGTAGGCCCACAATGGGATTTTAACATTCAAAGTAAGGAACAATTAGTGTATCACTTGTACTTCTGTCTCCATAGAAACAGGTTAACAATGCACTTATTTTAGGGGTGACATAGTGCTTATAAGAGACCTTGTGGTAATCTTTATAAAGCTTTTGCCACATTCAGGCAAATTGCACCAATTTTTCACAATCTGCTTCATTTAGTAAAAGTTCCGACCAATTTGGCGCCCATAAAACCCATCTAGGTGATGATTTCTATTTAGAAGATAAGTCCATTTGGGCAGGGCCCTTCTCATCTTTTAGAGAATTATGTTAAATTTGTTACCTTCCCTATTATCGGCCTGCTTTATCTATTGAATAACACAGTGGAGTCTCAAGTAATAATTAACAGGATAATTCAGTTTATGTTTTAGTTACTGAATAATAAATAAAAGAATAATTTAATTTTCTTTGCAAAATATTTAGAATATGTTGTAGAGAAAAAGGTGTCGATAGCAAAAAAAAACTAGTGCAAAGGAGGTCATACAGTTAACTATTGTCAGCAATACTGTGAGGAAGCATCAGAATAGTAAGATATTTTACACACTCATCCCAGGCTCTCGTGTTCTCTTACTCAGCGGTAAAAGGACTAGGTAATTCCCTCCTCCCACTCTTCCAAAATTCTCCTTGTATAGTGATGTCCCTAAGAATCCTATGCAGCTGTATTCTCTTCACAAAAGTACAGTTTTTTCTTAATTTCCCCTAAGGTTTTCTTATCGAATCATTTGCTGAAAGATCCAAGTTTTTGGATGTCACAACACACTATTCAGTTCAGCTATACATTAAACACTTCCTCATAATAATTCACTGGAAATTCTAATGACAAAAAGCTGAACATCTGCAAGATTAAAAATTTCCTCCAACAAATGGGTTTTGAAGCTCTAAAGCAAATTCTATTTTTCCTCAAGGTGGGCGACACTGATTATTCAAGACAGTGGTAACCTAACATGCAATGCACACACGTTTCTGACACACAGGAAACTGAAATGGAAAACAGTACTCTTACGTACTGGATGTGACACATGGGAAGTGTGCTAATAAGGATACCTGTTTAGGGAATCACTTATCTGTTTGAATAGACACATTTAAGAAATTCCTTCTTGTGTAAATTGTATCTTAAAAAAATACATAGTAATGAAAAAGGAAGTGGGATTTTTCTGTCATGGCATGAAGTGTACATTTAAAAAAACAACAACAAAGTAACAAAAAGGCGTAATTTGCATGCCGACCATAAGCAGTAATAGCTCAGTATTCAGGAATACAAGTCACGCTATAAAATATATATAAAAAAAAAAATGGAAACCAGGCCCTTATAGGCAGTCAGCAACATTGAAAAAATGACAAATCGAACCATAGATCTAAATTAAGCCTAGATGTAGGGTTATGTTTGCATTTAGTGTTGCAAATGGGTTAGAGTTAGGGTAAGTGCTAGGGTTGGGGTGATGATTAGAGTTGGGTTCACTGTAGGAGATAATAGTTAGGAAACAAAAAATGCTTATTTCTGCCCTATAACTTGCATAAAACAACAGACAAAAATGTAATCATGATATGGTATATTTCTAAATTCAAGACAAATATTAGAAACTACTTAGATGGTGTAAAATTGTGTAAAAGATGTTTCAGGTCAAAGTTTAAAAAAATAATAATAAACGATATAATTATATGGCCCCAAACTGTTTTTTTTAAAAAAAATATATCTTTATTATTAACTGTTTTTCTATTGCTTTTTATTTGTCCTGTTCACTGCAGCATTTTTTTATATATAAAATTGTTTTGATAAAACTTTTTACATGCTTTTTTTTTTTTTTAAATTAGAGCTTCTATCTGTTTTAGTACATAAACAGATAGATATAACAAAAAGGACAGAAAATGTGTAATTTGGAAGTTCTGCCCCTCTTTAAAATTTGTTGGAGCTTGTTATTGTCTCACATATTTTCTTATGCTTTAATTATCAGGTATCTAGTAATTGCAAAAAAAATAAAAATGATTGGATCAGCCAAAAAAATCCCTTACCTATAATTGCCTATAAATGTCTAATTAGGTATCAACTGATTTATTTTACGAATATTGTGCTCCTTAGTAAATTAAACAACATTGGTTTGAGCTGTGTATGTTTACTTTCCCCCACTGGACTGAAAGAGGAACCAAAGTGGAAGATGCATGTCTACTATAATATCACTCCCCTAATAACAATCTGGAACAGAAGAGCCAGCAAAACTGAAGCTTAGTGCAAGAGTTGAGTGTGTCCTTGTTCCTGAGGTTAACCTTTTCTCTTTATGTATTTCTGTAAAATCCCTTAGAGTGTAGGAATTGTTACCAGTCCCTTTTGGTTTTGGGTAAGTCCTTCACATGTAACCTGTGTTTCTGGGGTCTGGTAAGGAAAAGATGACATAAAAGCCTATTCCATTGTGAATTGAGTAATACATGCATTGAACAGGCTTGTTTCCATATTTCACTGTCACTTTTGCTTTTGAAGGACTCTCCCTGTTATTCTGTTTACATCACTTTTTCCAAGAGTGGGGTCAGAGGGCAGAAAACATCTTCTGAGAAAAACTCATAGATCTTTTAGGCTTAGCAGGAGCTGAGGAAATGCTTTAGAAAAGCTAAGAGTAAAATTATCAGCAATTATTTAAATCAGACATGGCAAGTGGAGAATATCCTGTAACTGTTGCTGGAATTGAACCCTGGACCTCGTTCCTTGTCCATCGTTACTGCCTTATTTAAACCCCCTCCTCCCAGTACTCTTTGCTGGAACATTTTGCCTGCCTGCCTGTCTTTTGCTAGTGCTATTGTTTTGTTCCCTGATCTACTGATATCTACTTGGCCTGTACCCTGACTTCACCGTCCTTCTCCACTCCTGACTAGGCTAGTACCTTGGCTTCTCCGTCCTTCTCCAGTACTGACCTTTTGGCTTGTGACCCCGACTACGTTTTCTGATTTGCCGTTTGTTCTTGTTTGTCAAGATGCCCAAAAAAAGACCTCAAAACCCTAATTGTGGCTGCTCAAAGCCTGGGGCTCCACCCTTGGGGGAGAGTGGTCACCCTGCACAGGGTATCACACCTGCATTGGCCCTTGCATCTGGACTCCAGCCGGAACTGGCAACCATGCCGGTGACATATCCCCCCTTATTTCCAAGTCAGACTGAATCTGGAGGAATGAAAACATTATAGTTTTATCATCACCTGAGAATAGGGTTGTCACCCATGTAGTATTTTATTGGCAGCCAGGCATAAATAAATGGCTTTGTCGGCCTAGGTGGAGTACTAACAATAATAACCTGACTTACTACAGCACATGCTATTTATTACCTTGCATATAATAGGCAATGATACCTAGATTAACTAGACTGCAATGTAGAGATAGCCATCCTAACATTATTGTAAAAAAAATGTTTAAGACCAGCAACTGGGTACCACAATCATCCCATGATCTTGATTTGCAGACACAGATTTAGAATTAGGAATTCTAAACTGTGTTATTGACGATTACATGAACTATGTCTCTTTCTAAGGTTTTTGACTAGTACTTTGTTGGTGGACCTACACTGTATATTCTCTTGCCAATGACAGCAGAAACATCACGCATTACTTGAGTTCAATATTCTCTCTCATGCTTTATGAAGATGATCATTTTTAATAGCATAAAAAGAAAGTAGATTTGAACTCACCGGGCTTTTTTGACACTCGCCAAATAAAAGTGAAACAGATTGTATTTCCAAAGGGCAGAAAGGCATTAAACACTGCAATTATTTAGAATGGATGTTATAAGTCCATGAAACTATTAATCAATTGTAGACTCAATAACATTTCAAACCATGTAATTATAATTTACTAAAGTAAATATATCACTGGCTAAGTAGGGTACATTAAAAGCTGTAGACCCTTTCTAGCCTTTGTGGGGATCACAGCTGGGGTTCTGAGGTCACAGCTTGTGAGCTTGGTGTGTCAGTGAGAAACTCAGACCCGTGCTGTCTGACAGATGTAGAATGTAAATTAACCCAACGTCCATGCCATGCAATGCAAACAGCCTTCCCTGTTTTTTTCCCCAGGTGCACTGAAGATAAGCACTTAATAAACATGTGCAGAAGTCTAATGAGATGTGTGCATGTGTATTGCTTGCAATTCCTACACTTATACACATCACTCCCGCTTGCTTGCCCATTCTTACCCAGTGACAGTGGCGTCGCTAGGGGTGGGCTACTGGGGCCATAGTCCTGAATCACCGAATGGAGCCTCTGAGTCTAAAGTATACTTTAGCCCCGAGACTCCAGGGCTATGAAAATTTTAAAAAAATATATTCCACGCTGAGTCTTCCTCCTTCTGGGACATGGTCCCAGAATCGTAGGTTTAAGCTCACAGGGGGGTTGTGGGCCGATCTGGAGGTGGAACTGCTATAGGAAGCTCTCTCCCAAGCAGCTCCTCCTCGACATGCGACCCACAGGCGAGTGCCTGCGGTAACCGCACCTCCTGGCCATACTGACACAGCACAACGGGTCCAAGCTCCGTCACCATCAGGGTGTTTGTGGATGTGCATGTGTATGAGTGTGTAAATGTGTGTCTAGGTGTGTGTGTGAGTGTAAGGGTGTTCGTGTAAGTGTATGTGTGTGTGAGAGAGAGAGACGGAGTGTGTGTGTGAGAGAGACGGAGTGTGTGTGAGAGAAACGGTGTGTGGGTGTGTGTGAGAGACAGCGTGTGTGTGTGTGAGAGAGACAGAGTGTGTGTGTGTGAGAGAGAGACAGAGTGTGTGTGTGTGAGAGAGAGACAGACAGACAGAGTGTGTGTGTGTGTGTGTGTGAGAGAGAGACAGAGTGTGTGTGTGTGTGTGTGTGAGAGAGAGAGAGACAGAGTGTGTGTGTGTGTGAGAGAGAGAGACAGAGTGTGTGTGTGTGTATGAGAGAGATGGAGTGTGTGTGTGTGTGAGATAGAAGGTGTGTGTGTGAGAGAGACGGAGTGTGTGTGAGATGGATTGTGTGTGTGTGTGACAGAGACAGTGTATGCATATGTATGAGAGAGACAGAGTGTGTGTGTGTGTGTGTGTGTGTGTGTATGTGTGAGAGACGGTGTGTGTGACAGAACCCCTCTGGGCTCTGGCCCCAGATCATTTGGAGACCTTGCAACACCCCTGCCCAGTGATGTTTAAAAGCATACAGTGACATCAAGTGAATCCATCTACAACACCATTTGATTAGTACGTTTAAACGGTTTACTTTTTCTTTGACACAAAAAGATGTGTGCAACACTAAGCAGTGCAGATCTAAACAATGCATGTCTCAAGATGTTATGAACTGTTTCTAAATTTCAAGAGAATTATGAAAAGATGTAATTAAGCTCATTATTTATAATTCGGAAGTTTTGTTATAGCCTTGCATTAATGTCAAAATAAGGGACGTAGGAACTTGATCTTAGAAGCGTATTATTAAATTATCAATTAGCCAATAAAGGGTATAATTTTAACTCTGTTGGCTTCCTGTATTTCACAGCTAATACGGAACTACACTTTTACCTATTAAACTCATGAAACTTTTGATCACATGACCACTGCTAGTAGCCTGTATGGGAAATTATAGTTTTCAGGCATTGCCATGAAAGTATGACATAGCATGATAAACAAAAGGATTATACTGAGCCTACTCACTTCCCTAGTGACATCACTTCTTCTACCACTTGTCTGCAAGTGAGTAGAGGAGGGTAACGTGTTTTTTTAATTATTACTATCATTATTAAAAAGAAGATTGTCTGTTCTTTGGACTGCTGAGTAATAATCCTTCTCTCTCAAAATGATGATGTGTTTATTTGCGTCTTTTTTATTATCAGTATCTTTATGGAGATAAAGGCTGCAATTTATTACAGTTTATATTACCTGCCAAATACAATAGGGGTATCCCGCACATTACATTGACCTGGGATTTTTATTTTTTTCCTGTCCAAACTGATTAGCTTGGAGCATTGCATAATAAAGTCTTTATTGTACCTGGCTTATGGGTAGGCCCCATGGAAAACTGCTAGGGATAAAAGCTTTATATGTTCTGACTAATATAGGATTACTCGAATAATATGCCACAAAATACAAAAGAGTACTTTCCCCCGTCTGGATATTATATATGTCAAGGATAGATTTGGATGAATTATCTATGGTGGTTTTTTTTAACCACTATACCCTTGTTAACCTTTTTAGTGCCATAGAAGGAATGATATTTTGTATTTTAAGAGTAAGTCTTCCATATGGGCATTAGACATTATGGTTTTTAGAAGACATAGCTACAAATCACTGTAATTATGTGTCACTTGCAGCACACTGTGCTTACTCTGACTAGTTAGTACATTACATTTTGAACTGAGTGTTAATTGGAGTGTGGGCACAGAAACATTTGTCTTGGTCTCATAATTGATTGGAAGCACTTTAGAACAGTATTAAAAAAGTAAAGCCTATAGAGTATATAGCAAATTATATTTGGATTAATATTCAACAGTGCGAGTGAGTTAGACCACCTCTCTCACTTGTATGTGGACTAATGAAGAATGGAAGATTAAAGAGATACACCGATCAGCCATAACATTATGACTACCTGCCTAATATTGTGTAGGTCTCCTTTTTGACACCAAAACAGACCTGACCCATTGAGGCATGGACTCCACAAGACCTCTGAAGGTATGCTGTGGTATCTGGCACCATGTGTTAGCAACAGATCCTTAAGTCCTATAACTTACGAGGTGGGGTCTCCATGGATCGGACTATTTTGTCCAACACATCACACAGATGCTCAACTGGATTGAGATCTGGGGTATTTGGAGGGCAAGTCAATAACATGGACTCATTGTTTTGTTCCTCAAACTATTCCTGGACCATTTTTGCTTTGTGTCAGGGTGCATTATCCTGCTTAAAGAGGCCAGTGCCATCAGGGAATACCGTTTCCATGAAAGGGTTTGCATGGTCTGCAAGAATGCTTAGGTAGGTGGTACGTGTCAAAGTAACATACACATGAATGGCAGGACCCAGCAGAACATTGCCCAAAGCATTACACTGCCTCTGCTGGCTTGCCACCTGTCAGTGGTCATAATGTTATGGCTGATCAGTATATGTACTAATGAAGACAAATTTATTGGTTCCATTATTTGAAATGCAAAGGAACAGGTAACGTAATGGTGCAAAGAGACACCACCAGAGATGTCCCTATAGTTATACTACTGACTGTTATATATTTACATGTGTGTGTATGTGTGTCAATCCTGATGAAGGCTCTGTATAGGGGACTGAAACATTGATGTCTATCACCTGATTAAAAGAAATGTGTTTGCTACAAGAACTGTGAGTTTTCCTGTTTTTCATCTACATCATTTGGTCTTTGGAGAGACCTGGACAACACATTTAGATTAGAGCTTAGGAGGAGCTTGCACTTTCTTCGATTTGTTTATACACATATGTGAATATATACATATTAGCACAGATTAAATTAGCCAAGTTAAATAAAAAGTAGATAGAAATCCCTGATAAAGTGGCTTTTCCATTAAACATATTCCTGTGCATTGTATTGTAAGTACACATTAGTTAAGCAAACTATATGGAAGACACCACAGATGAATCTTAAACCAAATATATTCCGGTTGGTACCAGCATGCCCCAGATGTCTTACCCGTAAGGACAATCTTGTTATTTTCAAGAGATGACTAGTTTCTGTGCATTAACGCACTTAGTGCTAAACTATTGTTACACAAACCGATTAGGCAGTGCTCACAGGCAGACCATGCAAGTTTATGAATGATTCTCACAGTTCTCCAATCTAGTTTCACTGGTAAAAATAAGAGAAGGTTATGGCTTGATAGCAATGAGAAGGTCATTTACTTTTTTTTTTTTAAATAAAAAAAGAACATTTGTGAACCACAAAATAAGAAGTATGTCTACACAGAACAGCTCACTGCAGTGGATTTTAGATCATACTATAAAATGCACGTCTTAGAGAAAATGTAATTCAGATATTATGTGATGCATAAGCCAAAGTATCTAAATATTGCTTTGACCGCATACGATGATCTCAGCATCCCTATAAAAGTAGGTACCACTCTAGTATTTTTACAGTAAGAATTGGCAATGCTCTGTGTGGTTGAACAGAGGAAATAAAATAAGTATCACTCACTGACGGGGTGTTCATTTTTTAAAGACCCAGCAAGGGCTCCTGTTTCGTTTTTTTATGAGGGTTTATTCCAGGGTTTATTCCAGTAGTGCAACAAAGTATTACAGCATGCAATGTTTAAGACAAAGCCCTCTCTTTGTGCCATACTTCAATGTAAATAAAGGTCACCATGGGCCCTGTAGCCCACCTACCCCCCAGCCTCTACTATGCACAGTTAGGGGGGGACAATTCTTAAAAATGAATGAAACATGTAAAAAAAAGGAGGGTGGCAGTGGAAAGCACACAAAGGGTGCCCTGCAAAGAAAAATATACCTTTTCCAAATGTCCAACGACGATCCACAATGCCCTCGAGTCCTCATCTTTGCTCCATCAAAAAATAACGATAAATCCACATTGCTAAAAAAAAAAAAAAAGGAGCCAGCAGGGTCAAATGTAAATATGGTAGGCCCACGGACAAGCCTGCTTGCTCTAAAGAGTCAATTATTATAAATGCCTGCACAGATATTATAGCTGAATATGGGGGGGATAAAAATACAAAATTCAGCTACAAACAGCGATCTGGCCTCATTTTCAGCCTATATATAAAACGTTCTTTTACATGTTTAAATCAGTTATTTTTAACTGTACTTTACTACTATATTATGTATATTAAGTGATCATCCTTATTCTGTTGTATCAGTCAGTTAGGCAACATACACAATTGTTGAACGCTTTGTCAAATAGTCCTTCCAGAGTACAAAGCACAATCTTTACAATAAGCATGGATTTCACTAACTCCTCAGAACCGGCAAATGAAAGCTTGTCGATGCAACTAACTGTATTTGCTTTAAAGGGTAGGATCAGTGGTGGCTCTCTGTGTGGTGTCTTCAAGTTGAATGAGGTTTAAGCCCCTCTGAAGAGGCCTTCGTCTTCTGTTATACTCTGTTAGCTTCTAGCCATCCAACAGCTGGGATGATTAAAAATGAAGGATTCTTTGAAAGGGAGTTCCAGAGACAAGGATCAGGGAAGATTATTTTTTCTGTTTTATAAAGATTATGCTTTAGGGTAGGGGCCAGACACCCAGGATAGTAGATATGGGTCGTGTGGCAGAATGTTACTGGTCCTTCCCCATCCCCCTTTAGATTTGCCCCACCTATGTCTGAGGTCCCCCCTGGATGCTGCTGCTGTCACAAAATAAGACAAAGTGGTGTGGGTGCGCTGGTGCGTGGGAGTATGCTCAACCTCCCAAACCCTCTTTCTCTGGTATCCCACATTGCTGGGGAAATGAAGTTAAGAGGTATGCTGCATAGTTGCCAACTGTCCAGGATTTGCCAGGACAGTCCCGGCAACATGGCAAATGTCCCACGTATCAGCTTTTTTTAAAACTTTTTTTCTTCGGCCGGATATGACAGCCATATCCAGCTACTGAATTTCCCTACTGCGTGTAGGAGGGAAGCTTGCAGCAGGACGTGATGGAGACATGGAGCAGCCAGGAGGTGAGTACTGGGGAAGGGGGAGGAGAGGAACATATTAATGTGCAAAATAATACTGGCAAATTAATGGCAAAATAACACTGGCAGATGAAGGACAAAATAATTCTTGCAAATGATGGGCAAAATAATACTGGCATATTAATGGCAAAATAAAACATGGAAGAGACCGCCAGGTGAGTACTGGGAGAGGGCAGATTGTCTGTGGCATATTAATGGGCAAAATGTCTAGCATATTAATGGGCAAATTGTCTGTGGCACATTAATGGGAAATTGGCAATCTGGCTGTGGCATATTAATGGGCAGGCTAATAGAGGCATGAGAATGGGAAGGCTAATAGGAGCATAATGAGAAAAATTGGGTGTGGCATATTAATGGGCAGTCTAATAGTGGCAATTAATGGGCAAATTGGCTGTGGCCAAAGTGATAGTGTGGCATGTTCTGTGGGGCAAAATGGCATGTACTATGGGGGAAAGTGACACTGTGGTATGTTCTGGCGGGCAAATTGACATTATGGCATGACAAATCGTGTAGGTGCAATATGAGTACAAGCCAAGTGCTGTGGGTAATGCATGGTGCTGTGTTAAGTCCTTTAGATGCAATGTAGGGAGCAGAGGAAGGGAATAAAAATAAGAAATGAATAATTTTTCAATAACATTTTCATTACATATGAAAATAGTTGAATATAATATTAAAAAGTTCATATAAGCATAAATGCAACTAGTTATATACATATATTTGAGGTCCACCTCAAGCTTCTGAAAAGGCTGGAAATATTTAATATGTTAAAGTTTTTTGTGGTCAGAAACATAATATTACTTTGCTGACAGGGTGATGGGTGCATGGAATAGTCTTCCATCATAAGTGGCAGAGGTTAATACAGTAAAGGAGTTTAAGCATTAATGGGATAGGCATAATGCTATCCTAGATATAAGATAAGGCCAGGCACTAATTAAAGTATTACTTTACTGAGACGGTGGTGGATGAATGGAATAGTCTTCCTGAAGAAATAGTAGAGGTTAATACATGAAGGAGTTTAAGCATGCATGGGATAAGCATAAGGCTATCCTTGATATAAAATAAGGCCAGGGAGTAATGAAAATATGACTTTATTGAGAGGGTAGTGGATGCATGGAATAGTCTTCCAGTAGAAGTAGTAGATGTTAACACAGTGAAGGAGTTTAAGCATGCATGGGATAGGTATAAGGCTATCCTAGATATAAGATAAGACCAGGCACTAATAAAGTATTACTTTACTGAGAGGGTAGTGGATACATGGAATGGCCTTCCAGCAGAAGTGTCAGAGGTTCATACTAATGTATGTTTTATGGTGTACACACAGCTCTCTGATGAAGCACAACTGCACCAGGTCTTACTATTTTTCATGTAAAAGTGGTAAAATGCCTGATGTAGATGTTGTGCTGTGAATAGAGTTGAGCGGACACCTGGATGTTCGGCTTCGGCAGGTTTGACCGAACTTCGAAAAAATGTCCGTGCTTGAACTTGACCCCGAACCCCATTAAAGTCAATGGGGACACAAACTTTTGGCCACTAAAATGCCACTTAAAAAGTCATAGAGGGCTGCAAAAGGAAGTAAAATGTGGGTAAGAGTAGGACAAGTGCCCTGCAAGCAAATGTGGATAGGGAAATAACTTAAAATAACATAAAATACATTCAAATTACAAATACAGCGGAGCCATAAAATAGCACTAGATGGAATCTTTGATTTTAGCTTTGGAAGAACATAAATCTAAATCTAAAGCATGGCTGCCAGGAGGATCAGCAGAATTATCCATTTGAGAGAGGGTTGGGGTGCAGGGGTTTCTCTCTCAGTTTATACTAAGTGACCCATAGGTTGAAGAGGTGGTGACCGTGGCGGTGTAGGTGGAAGCGGCGCTGGAGAAGGAGGTAGCCAACACTGTTTTTTATTTGTATTTTTTAGTTTTTTTGTTTATTGGACTGCAAAAAATGCACCGCAAGACGTAAATGTACTATTTAGCACAACAATTAGAATTTTTAAAAGTGCGCTGTAAGCACAGTATTTGACGGTACTATTTGACTCTCAGATATGAAGTGCAGGACACAAATGTAATATTTAACACCAACAAATTGCAGTATTTAAAAATGCCTAGATGTTGCCCACTGAGCTAACAGAACAGGATTAAAGTCATGTGCCTGGCACACATGCAGTTGCAAATGCACTGCACTCTCTGTGGCACTGGGCTCAGGGCAGGGTACAAATATGTAGTATACCACCCACTAAAATAATCACTGTAATTTGAATAATCGCTGTAGTTAGCAGATTCAACACCAGAATTTTTTTAAAAATCTGTCCCTCACAGCTGCAGCATCCTCTCTCTACACTAAGAAGAGCTCATGTGATGTGCGTGTACGTGACTCCAGCTTATACCATATTTACTCGATTATAAGATGACCCTGATTATAAGACGACCTCCCAAACTTTGTATATTCCTTTAGGAAAAAAACTAAAAGCCTGAATAGAAGACTACCCTATAGGAAAAAAAAGTTTAACTTGTATATATGTAAATTGCTTTTTCATATTTAACAAAAAATTGATATTATACAAATGCATTTCTTGTTTTTATTTCCTTTTATGTGCCAATGCGGCCTCTCTCCCCCTCCCCCAGCTGTCTCTCTCCCCCCCCAGCGTTGTCTCTCTCTCCCTCCCCCCCAAACTTCTCTCTCTCTCTCCACCTCCCTCATCTCTTGCCCCCTCCCATTGTCTGTCTTCCCCCTCCCCTTGTCTCTCTCTATCCCCCCCTTGTCTCTCTCTATCCCCCTCCCCTTTTCTCTCTTCCCCCTTCCTCCCCTTGTCTGTGTCTCCCCCTCCCTCCCCTTGTCTGTGTGTCTCCCCCTCCGTCCCCTTGTCTATGTGTGTCTCCCCCTCTCGCCCCTGTCTCTGTGTGTCTCCCTCCCTGTCTCTGTGTGTCTCCCCCCTCCCTCCCTCCCACTCACCTTGTTTCTTTCCCTGGTGGCTAGTGGGGGTAGCCGGGGGATGTCTGCACGATGCGTGCAGACATCCTCCATGTTGCCCGACACCTCTGTCTATTATGATGGACAGCTGGTCCGTCATTATAGACGGAAGTGTCGGGCAGCATGGAGGATGTCTGCACGTATTAATCTCTGCAGAGAATAGAATAGATTGGTTGTACCTATGTCCACAACATCAAGCAGAATGAGCCAAATGCTGAATCAGATCTGCAGAGTCAGCATATCAATAAGATTGCAGAACATAATCATCTGCTGGTTGTATTCATTGGAGAACGCAGTACTCAGCTCATCTACGATCTACAACTTCCTCATCATTCTTACAGAGTTCACAAGGGTTACCAGCAGTGGCGTCCTGCGGGGGGTGCGGACCGCATCAGTTGACAGCTCCAGCGGGGGTAACATCCGTGCTGCCGGCGATCCCCCCCCCCCCCCCCCCCGGCCTCCGGAAAAACAGAAAAGAAAAAAAATCACAGTGACCGGATGTGACGTTACGTAGGAGGGAACACTACACGGAGGAGGCGTCCGTCTGGGGACACGGAGCAGCAGCCATTCGGTAAGTGATGGGGAATGGGGGAGGAGGGTGGTTGAAAAGTAGCACTTTAATTGCACAATATTCCTGGTATCTGACTGGCATAATATTACTGGGCTCTGACTGGCACAATATTACTGGGCTCTGAATGACACAATATTCCTGGTATCTGACTGGCACAATATTACTGGGCTCTGACTGGCACAATATTACTGGTATCTGACTGGCACAATATTACTGGTATCTGACTGGCACAATATTACTGGTATCTGACTGGCACAATATTCCTGGTATCTGACTGGCACAATATTACTGGGCTCTGACTGGCACAATATTACTGGTATCTGACTGGCATAATATTACTGGGCTCTGACTGGCACAATATTACTGGGCTCTGAATGGCACAATATTACTGGGCTCTGACTGGCACAATATTCCTGGAATCTGACTGGCACAATATTCCTGGTATCTGACTGGCACAATATTACTGGGCTCTGAGTGGCACAATATTACTGGGCTCTGAATGACACAATATTCCTGGTATCTGACTGGCACAATATTACTGGGCTCTGAATGGCACAATATTACTGGGATCTGACTGGCACAATATTCCTGGGCTCTGAATGGCACAATATTACTGGGCTCTGACTGGCACAATATTCCTGGAATATGACTGGCACAATATTACTGGGCTCTGAATGACACAATATTCCTGGTATCTGACTGGCACAATATTACTGGGCTCTGAGTGGCATAATATTACTGGGCTCTGACTGGCACAATATTACTGGTATCTGAATGACACAATATTCCTGGTATCTGACTGGCACAATATTACTTGGCTCTGAGTGGCACAATATTTTTGGGCTCTGACTGGAGCAATATTACTGGTATCTGACTGGCACAATATTACTGGTATCTGAATGGCACAATATTACTGGTATCTGACTGGCACAATATTACTGGGCTCTGAGTGGCACAATATTACTGGTATCTGAATGGCACAATATTACTGGTATCTGACTGGCACAATATTACTGTGCTCTGAGTGGCACAATATTACTGGTATCTGAATGGCACAATATTACTGGTATCTGACTGGCACAATATTACTGGGCTCTGAGTGGCACAATATTCCTTGTATCTATAATTGTACAATTGTAACCTCGTTGGGCTCCTCTGTGTTGCATAATTATTGGCGGTCCCATGTGTGAATAATTATGGGGCGCTTGTGTGTGGTATATTTATTGGGCCCCATGTGTGGCAGAATTAAGGGACTCTTTTGTGTGGAAAAATTATGGGGCACCTGTGCTTGTGTGGCATAATTATGGGGCACCTGTGTGTGTGGCATAATTAATTGGGCAGAGGTGAGGCATAAATAGTGGGGCTCTGGTGTGGAATAATTTATGGGGCGCTGGTGTGGAATAATTTATGGGGCTCTGGTGTGGCATAGTTAAGGGTCTCCTGTGTGTGGCATAGTTAATAGGCCATCTAACTGGCATTACTAAGGAATCTGTTTGGCATTGTATTGGAGGAAATCCAGGGGGGTGACACCATGAGTTTCCGCACCCGGTGACACCAACCCTAGTGACGCCCCTGGTTACCAGGCAGAGCACAGAAACACTGTGTACATGCTAAGGGAAAGAATATAAAATAATGTAATTGGCAATATTTTCACTCCATTCTTCCATATATAATTGTTTATCTTATGATCTATACCCTCAGTTTTTTTTTTTTAATTCCTCTAATTTCAATGTCCTCCATATATTATCAAGTGAAAAATCTTTGCTCTAGCTATGGTTTTTAAAAATGTTTTGTGGTCAACATGTCTTGAATAAACACAGAATGTTATACAAATGTGAATGACACAATCGTAAAATAAGATAATATAGTGCGCCTATATGTGATGGAGTGAGCAGCACCAAGACACAGCTAGTGTTCCACTCCTAGCAAAAAATATCAAAATTAAGTGACCTCGTGCACTTAGCCCCACACTTAGCACACTGACAATTACCCTTTTCAATGAGGTAGTCTCTTGCAAGTGTTTTATAAAGGGAAAATAAAAAATAAAAGAGTGTATAGTGTAGTATGTAGTAACACAGTAAAGAAAACCCACTCTGGGTGTATATAAAGTGTTCACTCATATGTACCTGAGCGGTAGTCTGCTCAGGAATAATAGCATCTGGGGACCCCCAATGGGTAAATAGATATAGCACCCGGTCTCTTCAGTGTAGGACAGCTCCAGAGGTGTAACACAGGGGAAGATAAGGCACAAATGTAAGTATAAACGTTTAATACATAACCGCTAAAAACATAGTAAAATCTTGCATTTAAAATCAGTAATGTCTGTTTAAATTCTTGAAAAAGATTCTTCCATAAGGTGAACTGTGCACACACAATGCGTTTTGCCTCCTCAGTGAAGCTTTTTCAAGTCTGTGTTACAGCTCTGAAACTGTCCTACACTGAAGAGACCGAGTGCTATTGTGGGTCCCCAGATGCTATTATTCCTGAGCAGTCTACTGCTCAGGTATATGTGAGTGAACACTTTATATACACCTAGAGTGTGTTACTACATACTACACTATATACTATTTTATGTTTTATTTTCCCTTTATACAACACTTGCAAGAGACTACCTCATTGAAAAGGGTAATTTTAAGTGTGCTAAGTGTTGGGTTAAGCGCACGAGGTCACTTTACAAATGACAATGCACATAAAGCTGTGGCTCCAAAACACACGTCTCAATTAGTGTTGAGCGAACCCGAATTACACTGTTCGGGTTCGTACCAAACATTACGGTTTTTGGACCCCGAACACGGACATTTCACTGTATGTTTGGGTTGGAGTTCGGGGTTTGGCAATTACATGTATTCCATAAACCGAAAGTCTATAAACCGAAAGACATTCAGTTTATAGACTTACGGTTTATGTAATACATGTAATGCTATTGCTATTCTATAAACCGAAATAGAGTGCCCATTAATACGAATAGGTCAATAGGTCAGCACGTGAAACACACCTCTCGCATCTATATTTCACAGTCCTTTATTATTGGCTTCTCTGTGTTACATATGTTACTTTGGGTCCTATGAGTGCTGATTCCTTTGTATTTACGATTGCATCCCGTTTGGTCAGCAGTCAGAGGAGCATCATTGAGCCCATACGTGTCTTCCCATTCATTGAATTGAAAGCATTATAATCTCTGTGTAACTGCTGCCTGTCCATAATTATTTTGACATTATGTAAATATTTATTGTAAGATAAATGCTTTGTGTATAATATTTATTGTAAAATGAATGCTTTGTGTATACTATTTATTGTAAAATGAATGCTTTGCATATACTAGTTATTGAAAAATAAATGCTTTGCGTATATTATTTATTGGAAAATAAATGCTTTGTGTATATTATTTATTGGAAAAAAAGTGCTTTGTGTATGTTATTTATTGGAAAATAAATTCTTTGTGTGGATTATTTATTGGAAATTAAATGCTTTGTGTATATTATTTATTGGAACATAAATTCTTTGTGTTTATTATTTATTGGCAAATAAATGCTTTGTGCATATTATTTATTGGAAAATAAATGCTTTGTGTATATTATCTATTGGAAAATAAATGCTTTGTGTATATTTTTATTGGAAAATAAATGCTTTGTGTATATTTTTTATTGGAAATTAAATGCTTTGTTCATATTATTTATTGGAAAATAAATGCTTTGTGATAGTACTTTAAAAATGATAATAAAGATTTGAAACTGTTGCTGGGCCCTCTGGAGATGACAGGGTTAACCTGGAGGCATCAAAGGGAAGTGAAGTTCTCAGTATCTCAGACTTGCTATGTGGAATGCCGAGCTTTTCTCACATGCATGGTGCCTGCTAGCTGTGCATTTTTTCCGATATGTCAAATCATTGATTTAACTGACTCTCTGAGAACATGTCAGAACACAGGCACTCCAACTCTGTGAATTAGTCCTCTTATTGTAATCAACCATCTTATGGTCAGCTGAGCATAATGAGAAGTGTAGTCCACACAATTGCATCACCTAAGCCAAAAGACTAGCTATTGAGCTCCTGCTGAGCACCATGGTTAATGTAGTCAATCCAGTTGGGATGCCAAAAACTTGACATGTTGGAGGGACATTTTACAGTCTTCTTCTGCAACTGGGCTTATGTTTGACAAGACTGACTTAGATGCCCATGTAGTAATAATGTCTACTCTGTGATGACATTTTGTGGCTTTATTTTGCAATATGTTTTTTTTTTCTTTTTCAAGTAACCGCAAGACAATATATTTGTCATCCATTACAGGCAGGCAAAACCACAATACTATACACACTACACCCACTAGTCTCCTCCAGTGGCTGACATGATAAACCGAGATTGAAACGATGGAGCAAGGAATTTCACTGGAAGATACCCTTACTGAGCCAATAAAACATCCCAGCCACAGTTTTTACATACTCTCTGTCTAACTTGGAGAATAATATTTTCCACTAATTCTTATGATATGTTTTAGCTTCATAAAGTATTTTTGAAGAAGTAAGTTGGTGTGAAAATTACCAGTGACAGGTAATTATGTTATTATTCCATAGTAATGAAACCTCAATTACCAGGTAGTTATAAGAAGTGCTGTCCCACATGCCTGAACTGACTCAAACACATATAGATAACTAATCATATCTTTACCTTATTTGTTGTAGCCTTTTGTTGATTTAAAGTGTTTAGGATTTGTGTAGGCCATGACACATAAATCCCAACTCCTGCACCCAGCAAATAGGGACACTGAGACATACCTTCCAACCTTTCCTCCTGGTGAAGGAACACCTGATGGTGGATCTTAGGTGGTCAAGTGCCAGAGCTACTGTGCATATTAGGCAGCACTGTCACTAAAACTAACAATGATACGACGCTTGTACTGTGGCACTGTCACTCATCCTGACAGCTGCCCACAATGCAGTTTACGTGCAGTATGCATTCTTCAGTATCGCAGACACTGGAGAATGTGATCACAACAGCGAGATTGCAGTCCTGAATCCTGATGTCTAGCCAAGTTCTACCTCTGTCCTAGCCCCATTTTTTAATAGAGGGGGTCAGGGTTACATGCCTGTTTTGCTGGCTCCCCAGACCAATTTATTATTGAGTTGTCCAGGTTTTTTTTAAAATTATGTGGCTTTTATTTTTATTATTTATGTTATGTGATATATTTGGGGATTTGACTAAGCACCTTACAATTATGCTGATAGTTTTTTTTAATGTGAAATAAACATTTGTGAGATTGTATTGATCTGGCACTCATGCTCTTTAAGCATCTGCTATATTAAATTTCGTCTGGAAAAAAAAATTGGATCAACTGCAGCCTGATGACCTGAGATTCTTGTATGAATAACTTTATGATGCTTAGTCATCATATCATGATGCTCAGTCAGTTAAGTGACTGGCTGAATGAGCATGATGAATAATGTAATCCAACAAAGGTCAGGAGATAAAACACTAGGAGAGTGATGTTTAACCTTTCTGTTGTGGACTACTTTCCCCATGATGCTCAGCCATCAATATAGGAAACGCAGTCTAGAACATATAGGAAAGTTACTGCTAACCTTTGGTGCCTTTGTTGTTGACTATATTTGCAATGACGATCAGTTTGTTGAGCCTCCTAGAGAAATGTAGTCCCAAATAACCAGCACTGCAGCTTTGGTGATGTTATAGCTGTGCTACATTGCACCATAATCATTATCCAGCCATGGGTAAGTGTGAAACCTCTCAAAGTGTTCACCCCTTTTGGTTTGGCTCTCAACAACTTCTTCTTTTCCAATGGTTGATTATTATTTGCAATGCTGATGGTTTGAATTGTTTTCTTCAGTAACTATGCTATTGTTGATTTCAACTACATATAGAGTGCTAGTGACACGTGTCTGTGTTCATCAAATCATCATAAGTACATCAATAAAGTTAATTAACACATGGAATCCCTATAACTTGAGCCCTTTGGTTCTTTTACAGCTGATATAATCAGCTGCTATAATATCATAGGAAATGTAGGTCAAAAGAGCTGTAACCCAATCATTTTGCCAAAGAAAAGAGAGAGGGCAGAACCAGGCACATACTTGGAGTATTTGACACCCATGTTATCTATGTACCCAAACAGTTTACCATTGATATTTTGTCCCCCAAACTGTTTGATTGTGCCATTTTTTTGCCCCAAAAAAGCTTGTTGGTGCCACATACATCACCAAACAGCTTGCTAGTGCAATTTTGGCATTGCATCCAAAGAGCACCCTGACTTCTTCCCATTGCAACCCTTAGAACATGCCATTGCACACATTCTACTTGTCACTGTACCAATTTCCAGTTTCCCTGGTGTCTAATGGTGGCAGCCCAAATATGTCTATGCGCTACTCTTTTTCGGGTGTTTTCTGAGCCAGATCATCAGAAGGTCACATGACCCTGGTATTCAGACTGAGAAGACCTACCAGACGTGTTGGACAGAATCAGAGGATGTCTGTGTGCAGCGACTAGCGGCCCCCACTAGACACCAGGGAGAATGGTTGTTTGTTGGTGCAGAACTGCACATAACTAAGGATGTGCATAGTTATATGACATCAAAACATAGAATGTGTCAGCAGATAACAACTATTCAGCCCATCTTATCCATTTTTACACAAATATTCCAGAAGCGTCCATCATGGAATCCCAAAGGTTAGTCCTCCTATACGAAAAATGAAATATTTAGTAACAAGTACACGAAAGTAGATTTACCACAGAACACATTTGGCCAAATATGGCGAGGCTGTTAATCAAATACACAGCACTGATAGAGGAAATATTAAATTTGAGTTAAATTATCATGATGTATTTTGTTACCAGATGGTGCCATAGCTGGGTATTCTGTTTTGAGTACATGCATATTAACTGCAGGTGAGCAGATCAGTTTGCTTTGTGTCTGTAAGTAATTAGCAGAAACCAAAATATATTTGTGAAGTGAAACCTACTCGAAAGCTATAACCACCCATGACCAATTTAATTGGACTCAGTGAGGAAGCAGGCAGGTTTCTGTGTGAAATGGTGCCCCGATCTCTCATTAAAGTACCAGCTCATAAGTAGAATGTATCACCATTTTAAGAATCATATAAATAATTTGGTGAATTACACCATTCAGAACAGCAAAACCAGCATATGATGAAGTTATATGTATGAAACCCTTCTATTATGCATCCTACAAAAAGTCAAAAAGTCAGCTGACATACCAACAGTAAAATGTAGCTATTAAAGGGACTCTATGAACCAAAATATTGCTTATAATTTGAATGTAGAAAATAAACACTGAAGCAAAATGATCTATTTTGCATTAACATGTGCATGCAAATCTGCTAACACAATGTATACACCATTATTCATCATGTTTTATTCTCTACATTCACAGTAAATGCACTGTTTAGGTTGGCACATGTCCTTACATAGATAAAAGAATACAAAAATATGTAGGTGCAAAGAGACAGTTTTTCTTTATTTCCTTTATACCTATTGTGATGGACTCTCTGGTACCCCGGCTGGGTACCTACATCAAGTAAGTCTGCTTCCTTGCTTCAGACAGCCATTAAAAGAGCTATTCACTGTGATATAACACCAAGCCCCCAGACAGAATCAGTGGTAGGTTAAACATCACACCTTTCAGGTAATTATAAAAAGAGAGGGAAACAATGAATACAATTAGCCAGACCTGGTGCAGACAGGGCCAGCCTTAAGTGTTCCGGAACCCTGTGCGGGCTTCCCCCGTGGCACCACCGTCTATTTCACCCCCCTATGTATGTGTCTCTCTCCCTTCCCATGTTTGTCCCTTTCCTCTTCCTTGCCATGTCTGTCTCTCTCTCTCCCTCTGTTCTGTCTCTTTCCCACCGTCCCCTATTCTGTCTCTCTCCCCCCGTCCCCTGTTTTGTCTCTCTCCCCCCTCCCCTATTCTGTCTCCCCCCCCACTCCCCCTGTTGTGTCTCTCCCCCCGTCCCCCTGTTCTGTCTCTCCCCCCTTCCCCCTGTTCTTTCTCTCTCTCCCCCCTGTTCTGTCTCTCTCCCCCCCTGTTCTGTCTCTCTCCCCCCCTGTTCTGTCTCTCCCCCTACCCCTGTTCTGTCTCTTTCTCCCCCCCTCCCCCTATTCTGTCTCTCCCCCCCCCTGTTCTGTCTCTCTCTCCCCCCCCCTGTTCTGTCTCTCTCTCTCCCCCTCCCCCTGTGTCTCTCTCTCCCCCTACCCCTGTTCTGTCTCTCTCTCCCCCCCTCCCCCTGTTCTGTCTCTCTCTCCCCCCCCCTCCCCCTGTTCTGTCTCTCCCCCTCCCCCTGTTCTGCCTCTCTCTCCCCTTCCTTTGCCTGCAAATGTGGATCCAGAGAGGGGACGGAGCTAACCGGCTGAGAGTTGTAGCTCCAGTTGTAGCTTTTTATAATAATAGATGTTACATTTATGAATAGTGGCTTTAAATAACAATTATACTGGTAACACATATTTTGTTTGCAGCACCTTTCACAATAGATGGTTCATGGAATTATAAATATTCCCATATCACTTTTTGGGGATTTATCAATAGTTTACTATTTTTGGTTTTGGTTGAAGACATTGTTTCTCTTTTTATGTGCCTTTTCCTATATTTGCCAAGAAGAAAATAAACTAAAATGTTTAATCTCAAGTTAAAAATACAAATAAAAAATAAAAAAAATTCAAATGATCACCATATTTGCAATGTGTGCATACATTTATTGCGCAAAAGCCATTTACATTCATATTTAACTTCTTGAAATTAATATAAATTGAAAAATTAATATAATTAATAGTAACATAGATCATAAGGTTGAAATAAAGTCATACAGTCCGTCAAGATCAACCATTCCACACACCCATATATGCTGATCCAGAGGAAGTAAAAAAGAAAAAATCCTACTTGACTCAATCGGTGTCACCATGGATCAGCATCACTATTACTTGTTATAATGTCATATGTCTTCCACATATAGAAATACATACTAAAATGCCTTTAAAGGGACTGTATCACCTGTGCATGTACAGAGCATTTTGATGATCTATGCATTGTATTAGCAAAACTGCAAGCAAATGCCTAAATTGTATTTTAACCCCTTAAGGACAGAGCCTTTGAAACATTTTTGTCCTTTCTGGACAATGGCTATTTTAACATTTCTGTGCTGTTTGTGTTTAGCAGTAATTTTCTTCTTCGTCATTTGCTGTACCCACACATATTATATATTGTTTTTATCGGGACAAAAAGGGCTTTCTATGGATGCCATATTTTTGATCATATCTTATCATATTATTAAAAAAAAATAATAAAATATGGTAAAAAAAAAAAAATACACAAATTTCTTTGTTTTTATTTGAAACAACTTCTCCTCATCGACAATAGCGAACGAAAAAACATGCTAAATAGATTCTACTATTTCTCCTGAGTACAGGGATACCACCCATGCATAGGTTTGTTGGGTTGTTTGGGGGCTAAAATGCCAAATTTGTGAGGTGCAGTTTTTTGTTTTACAACTTGAAATTTTTACATGCAGACAGCCTGCACCCATGTCCCATTTGGGACATATTTGAAACCAGCCAGTGTATTTTACCCCATCAACCCATATATTTTTTAAAAGTAGACACCCTAGGCTATCTCAAATGGTGGTATTTTAACACTTTCCATGCACTAATTCTACCACCAGCCTTTGTCAAAGTTTGTGGTAGTAATTTTTTTGTGTTTTTTTTTCACAAACCTTGTACTTCAGACATGAATTTACAGATTTTGGTATGTGTCACTGCCAAATAACACCCCAATAAGTGTTCAGCAACATCTCTTGAGTACAGGGATACCCCCCATGCATAGGTTTGTTGGATTGTTTGGGGGGTAAAAGGACAAATTTGGGAGGTGAAGTTTTTGGTTTTCCAATTTGAAATTTTGACATGCAGACAGCCTGCACCCATGTCCCATTTGGGACATATTTGAAACCAGCCAGTGTATTTTACCACATCAACCCATATATTTTTTAAAAGTAGACACCCTAGGCTATCTCAAATGGTGGTATTTTTACACTTTCCATGCACTAATTCTACCACCAGCCTTTGTCAAAGTTTGTGGTAGTAATTTTTTTGTGTTTTTTTTTCACAAACCTTGTACTTCAGACATGAATTTACAGATTTTGGTATGTGTCACTGCCAAATAACACCCCAATAAGTGTTCAACAACATCTCTTGAGTACAGGGATACCACCCATGCATAGGTTTGTTGGGTTGTTTGGGGGGTAAAAGGCCAAATTTGGTAGGTGCAGTTTTTGGTTTTCCAAATTGAAATTTTGACATGCAGACCGCCTGCACCCATGTCCCATTTGGGACATATTTGAAACCAGCCAGTGTATTTTACCCCATCAACCCATATATTTTTTAAAAGTAGACACCCTACGCTATTTCAAATGGTGGTATTTTAACACTTTCCATGCACTAATTCTACCACCAGCCTTTGTCAAAGTTTGTGGTAGTAATTTTTGTGTGGGTTTTTTTCACAAATATTGTATTTTAGACATAAATTCACAGATTTTGGTATGTGTCACTGCCAAACAATAACCCAATATGTGTTCAACAACATCTCCTGAGTACAGGGATACCACCCATGCATAGGTTTGTTGGGTTGTTTGGGGGCTAAAGGGCCACATTGTGAAGGTGCGCATTTTCAACTTGGAATATTGACGTGTAGCCAGCCTGAGCCCATCTTTCATTTGGGACTTTTTTTTAAAGTAGGACAGTGTATTTTACCCCAAAAAGTATATATTTTGTAAAAGTAGACACCCTAGGCTATTTTAAATGGTGTTATTTTAACACTTTCCATGCACCAATTCTACCACCAGCCTTTGTCAAAGTTTGTGGTAGTCATTTTATTGTGTATTTTTTCCCACATACATTGTACTTTAGACACAAATTCACATATTTCGGTATGTGTCACTGACAAACAATACCACAATATATGTTCAGCAACATCTCCCGAGCACAGGGATACCACCCATGCATAGCTTTGTCAGCTTTGTTGGGTGTTGAAAGGCTACATTTGAGAGGTGCGCTTTTTGATTTTCAAACTTGGAATTTGAACATGTAGAGCAAGGAAGGGGTTAATAGCTCTTATAAGAGCCTTTGTAGTACTGTACAAAAAAATTAACCCCTAAAAATGCACAGACAAGAAAAAAGGTTCTGCTGTGCAGTGATCAGTGGCAGGGAAGGGGTTAATACACTACACTATACAAAGGGTATGGCTTTTATAAAAGCCCTTGGGACTCACAATTTTTTTACATTTTATTTAATTTATTACAATTAAAAAATTATGTTATACAGATCTGTCTCTTTCCCTCACTAAAACTCAAGTGAGGAGAGGGAGGCAGATCCATATGGGTCAGAACAATATTTACGAACCAGACGAATGGTGATGCTCATCTGAGAAATCACCAAACCACCTTTGCCACTGATCGGCTGTTACTGATCGCTATACACGCGTTCAGACAGCTTCAAAAGGAATACACGTAATCCCCTAGTGGGTATAACTAACCCCTAGCGAGTCTGACAAAAAAAATGCTGATAGCAAAAAAAAATCCTTCTGCGACTAGATTGCTCCATATGCGCTGCTTAGGCAGTGACCATATGCACTGCTTAGGCAGTGACCATATGTGCTGCTTAGGAAGTGATATACGGCAAGGAAGGGGTTAATAGCTCTTAAAAGAGCCTTTGATATACTGTAATAAATCAAAGTAAAAAAAAATAACCCCTAAAAAAATGCACAGACAGCAAAAAATGTGCTGCTGTGTAAGATCACTGCGTACACAGCGATCAATTGCAGGGAAGGGGTTAAATACTGGAAACGGCTTTTATAAAAGCCTTTGGGTCTCAATTCTATTAAATATATTATAATTAAAAACTTACATTATACAGCTCTGTCTCCCTCCCTCACTAAAACTCAAGTGAGAGGGAGGCAGATCTACACGGGTCAGATCAAATATTTACAAATATTGATCTAACCAGACGAATGGTGATGCTCATCTAAGCAAACGCCAACCCGCCTTTGTCACTTATCAGCTGTTACTGATCGCTATACATGCGGTCAGACAGCTAAAAAAAATTTTTTTACGTTAAACGTAGTCCCCTAGCGGGTATAATTAACACGTGACGGGTGTAATAAAAAAGTAAAAAAAAATTTTAAAATGCTTCTGCAGCAAGATTGCTGCATTTGCGTCAGATCGCTGCTTAGGCAGTGATCTACAGCAAGAAAGGGGTTAATCTCTCTTAAAAGAGCTTTTTTTTTATACTGTAATGAATTACAGTAAAAAAAAAAATGAACCCCTAAAAAATGCAGACAGCAAAAAATGTGCTGCTGTGTATGATCACTGCGTACACAGCGATCAATGGCAGGGAAGGGGTTAAATGGCTTTTATAAAAGCCCTTGGTGTTTAAAATTTTATTAAATATTTTTTTTATTATTTTATTTTATTTTTTTACTTTATCTGATCTGTCTCTCTCCCTTACTATAACTAGTAAGGTGAGGGAGGCAGATCAATACTTGTCAAAGGCAATATTTACTAATATTGCCTTTGACAGTATGGTAAGTGCTCATCAGAGCACTTACCATACATGCCTGCACACAGATCACATAGATCTGTTGTGCCGGCATCGATTGGCTCCCCCTAGAGGATCGGAAGTGAAATACTTTCACTTCCGATGCTCTTGCCATTAGAAGGGAAGCGCTGCCTGTATAGGCAGCGTTCCCTTCTACTGAGCCGATGGGGTCGCTCAGGAGAGCGACCACCATCGGCTCTGGGGCAGCTGAAGGTGTTGTTAAGTGCCTCGCTAGCGAGGCACTTTAACAACACCGCAGATGCTTAGAAAGCGAACGATCGTTCGCTTTCTAAGCACATGTGTGCAGCGGGCGCAGCCATGGAGTGATCGTAGCGCGCCCCTGCACATTTGGGGGGTGTTGCACAATGCCTCTACCTAGAGGCATTGTAGCAACACCGTTAGAGTAAAGAAAGCGACCGCTGGTCGCTTTCTTTACTCCATTTAGTGCATGACGTGCCAGGCACGTCACCTGTCGGCAAGTCCTCGATTTGCCGTGACGTGCCTGGCACGTCACCTGTCGTTAAGGGGTTAAAGGTGTCTGTGGAGTATCCTGTTTATGAGATCACCTGGGACATTTTCTACTAATTAAGGCATTTGTTGGCAGTTTTGCTAATACAATGCAAAACAATTATTTTGAATAATTTTTTATGCTCTACATGCACAGTAAAAACAATGTTTTTTTTCAAAGGATACATGGCACTATTTCAAGTCAACGGGACAAGTCTATTGTCTCCCATGCCTTTTATTCTATTGAACTAAGAACCTTTAAATAATGCTATTAGAGAAAGATATTTATGGTATTATATCTAGTCAGTTACAAGCTCTCAGTATTTGCTGAGAAATGTTACTTTACGTTTTATGATATTTTTCTCATATATCTTTGCAGAACATAATTAAATGTCTTGAAAATTTTGCTTGTGTTTCTAATTGTAAAATTAAAGTGGCAAAATCTGAGATTCTAAATATTAATATTTTGAATAGTGTTCCTCCAAATCCTATAGCATCCTTTCCATTTAAATTGTGTTTACCGGCATTATCAGGTATTCATTTAGAATGAAACCATAAAAAACTGTGTAATCTTAATTTCTTATATAGTTAATTAGGTTGAAAAAGGACATAGTCCATCAAGTTCAACCATTCCACACACCCATATCGCCTTCATAAAAATCACTATCTAGAGTACTCGTAATAGGTATGGGGCTATTGATGTTTCTATGTTTATTAAACTCCTTTCTGCAGATAGACATTCTATGCCGACCTAAAATACATGGCCTAATCGACCATGAGGACCATGTGTCCTCTGAACTACAGAACTGCAGTGGGATCTCACCTGCCAACCAAGTCCACTCCTAGTCAAAGTTAGCACCGGCCATATTTACCTAAAACACACAGAACCAGTGGCATTCCCACCATTAGTGCAGGGGTCGCAGCTGCCCATTGCCCATTCATTCTTGGGGCCCAAAGCAGCTGCCCCGTGGGCCCCCGCTGCCTGTGTGACTGTCTCACATGGAAACAGTCACTATCGGGTAGCAGCCGGGCAGGACCCGGCTATTCTTCACAGACGTTGTCACATCCGGTGGCAGCGTGCGTGCAGGAAACATATCAGAGGGAAACTTGGCGTACAGGTAAGTGCGGGGGGTGGGGGGACCTGGCAAATGGGCAAATAACACAGGCAAATAGGCATATAACACAGGGAAATATCTGGCAAATGGGCAAAATAATGGGCAAATAACTGGGGCAAATAACTGCCACATGGAAAAATAACTGGGGCAAATAACTGGCACATGGGAAAATAACTGGGGTAAATAACTGGCACATGGGAAAATAACTGGGGTAAATAACTGGCACATGGGAAAATAACTGGGGCAAATAACTGGCACATGGGAAAATAACTGGCAATTGGGCAAAATAACAGGCAAATGGGAAAATAACTGAGGCAAATATCTGGGAAATGGGAAAAATAACTGGCAAATCCACAAAATAATGGGCAAATAATTGGCAAATTGGCAAATAACTGGCAAATCCACAAAATAATGGGCAAATAATTGGCAAATTGGCAAATAACTGGCAAATGGGCCAAATAACAGGCAAATGGGAAAATAACTGGGGCAAATAACTGGCTAATGGACCAAATAACTGGCAATTGGGAAAATAACTGGGACAAATAACTGGCAAATGGACAAATAACTGGGGCAAATAACTGGCAAATGGGCAAAATAACGGGCAAATGGTCACATAACAGGCAAATGAGCAAATAACACAGGCAAATAACTGGCAAATGGGTAAGTAACAGGCAAATAACTGGCAAATGGGCAAATAACTGCAAATGGGCAAATAACTGGCACATGGGCAAAATAACTGACAGGTTAATAGTGGCATATTAATGGGAAAATTGGCTGTAGCATATTGGCAATATGGCTGTGGCATATTAATGGGCAGGATAATAGTGGCATATCAATGGGCTAATGAATGTCTGGCTGTGGCATATTAATGGGCAAATTGGCTGTGGCCAAAGTGATACTGTGGCATGTTCTGTGGGGCAAAATAACAAGTAGTATGGGGGAAAGTGACACTGTGGCATGTTCTGCAGGGGCAGTTCAGTGGGACAAAGTGACACTGTGGTATGTTCTGGCAGGCAAATTTATACTGCTGCATGCCAAATCGTGTGGGTGCAATATGAGTACAAGCCAAGTGCTGTGGGTACTGTATAGTGCTGTGTTAGGTCCTTTAGGTGCAATGTGGGTGCAGAAGAATGTAATAAAAATAAGAAATTCAAAAATGTTCAATAACATTTTTATTACATGTGAAAATAGTTGAATATAATATTAAAAAGTTCATATAAGTATACATGCAGCTAGTTATATACATATATTTGCGATCCACCTCAAGATATCCTTGAAATAAGATAAGGCCAGGGACTAATGAAAATATTACTTTACTGAGAGGGTAGTGGATGCATGGAATAACCTTCCAGCAGAAGTGGTAGAGGTAAACACAGTGAAGGAGTTAACGCATGCATGGGATAGGCATAAAGCTACCCTAGATATAAGATAAGATCAGGGACTAATGAAAGTATTACTTTACAGAGAAGATAGTGGATGCATGGAATAGTTTTCCAGCAGAAGTGGTAGAGGTTAATACAGTGAAGGAGTTTAAGCATGCATGGGATAGGTATAAGGCTATCCTAGATATAAGATTAGGCCAGGCACAAAGCGGCGCAGTTGGGAGGCATGTAAGTGGCATTTCTGGGGGGAGTTGAATGGTGGGGTCTGGGGGCCCCGGGGCAATTTTTGCACCGAGGCCCGGTGGTTTCTAGTTACGCCTCTGCACAGAACGTATATTGAGCATGTCTCTGCAACGTCACTAGGTATCAAAACATTTTTAAAAAAAACACTTCAAGATATGTATTATATTTACATCAAATCTTTCACATATGAAGCAATAAATGTTTGGCTTAGCACCACAGGAACTTTGCCACCAAATCTGTATTACATTATCTGGGAGGGTATATGGTGTCTGTTCACTAAACAGCGGCCTGACAAAATTAGCAAAAATAGGCCAAATAATTTTAAAAAATCTGCAGCTTGTTTGTCTTTACAACAGCGACTAATGCCTAATTTTTGCTTTTATAATTTTTTCCAATAAAAATACTTTTGACAGATTTTCAGAAATACAAACATTAGAAAATTAAAAGAAGAGAAGAAACGTAAAGAGTAGGAGAATACAAAGCGGTTTGTAGAACTGAACCGAACACAAGTATGGCTTTTTTATGGTTTCCCATCAAGGGGATTGGATGGTTGGTGCTGGGACCTGGTCAGAAATATCTAGTCAGCAAGCTCCATAGCTGTCCATAGTAAGGGTGTATCACAATGCAATATTTGTTTGTATAGATAGGGCAGGTTGGTTTCAATTCTAGATCCTCTCTGCCCCGTGTCCATCTGAACTTCAAAGGTGGGGACACTTCAAGACCTACAGACTAATCAGGATAAACATTCTGTGAGTATGCGCAAACTTAGTTGTAAGTTGCAACAGTATTTGCTGATCTGCATATCGTGATTTGTTTGTAAGTCTTGAAATGTCCCAATCTGTGATCATATGTTTCAGTCTGGATCTGACTTCTATTTCCCAACCACAAAATTTACTGGAGGATTGTTAGTCCCTTTTTAGTTTGGTATAGTTCACTGTTTAGTGAAAAGACCACATGAGGATAACTAGGGGTTAAAAAACTATAGATTGTTCAAGTGTTTATCACCTAAATTGCTAAAGAGCAGGTGAACATCCCCTTGGCTCACAAGTAATATAGACCTGAATAACACATCACTCTGTGAAGGACAAGGAGAGTAACAAGATAGATAGGGAGAATAAGATGTGGAGAACAGACGGTGCTATGAAGGACAAATGGAGGAAGCATAAGAGAAAGAGAATTGGAGATTGTGAAAGACGAGAAAGCAAATTTACAATATGAATGACAGAGAAAAGGCACATGGTGGTTGTAAGAGACACATGCGGGCAAATGGGAGCTAAGAAGATAAAATGAACATATGGTTCTGGGAAAGAAATAAGAGGAGTGGTTAAGTGCTGGTAAGAAGGATAGTGATAGCCTGAAAAGGACAGGAGTACAAGAGTCGTGGCAGGTCAGTGGCAGTGGCAGTGCCAGGCTTCCCGTTAGCTAGACCAAGCACTTGCATATAAATCCACTTTTCAGATACAATGCAGGACATAAAGTGGGTGATTAATATATTTTGTTCACAATGTTTCTATGAATTGTTAATCATGTACAGACATATTTATTTCATCTTTACATTTTTTCTTTTTTTATTATACTCTACATCTTATTTTTAGCTGCCCTACTCCTAGGTGTTCACTATAATTTTGTGGCTTCCTGTGATGTCAATTTTTACTATTTTGCATGGAACAAAATTACTATGTTTAGAATTTCCCCGTTTGCCGTTTGACATTGAGGTCGGATGGGGACCCACACCCCATGGCAGAGCCATCAGTTGCTCATTTAAAGGTACTAGTCCCTGTGTGTATTTGTGTGCCCTCTCTAGTTAAACTGTGCTCATTTTTGTCCTACTTGTGTCCTTCTACTGGATCATTTTGGACGTGTTTAAGCCCCTGCTATGAACTGTACTCTTGTTATTATTATATTGTTTGGTTTTAACTCTTTGTCCCTGTGATTAAGATGTATAGACAATCCTGGCAGCAGGCATAGTTATCTGTTAAGAGGGAATCTGGGATTTTAAAAACATGCTGGTGGGGATCTGCCTAGATGTTTGTTACACCTAAATACCTGTTAAACAGTTTTGTGCAAAATGTAATGTTTGTTTAATTTTTATATTCGGAATCAGCAATGGGCTTATTTCAGTGCAAAGATCTCCATCTACTAATGAAACTGTTGTACACAGTTAGGATTGTACAGCTTCTCACTGCCCTTTACATTTAAGGATTTGAAACTAGAAATTCCCTGCCTGGGTGCAATAAGTGAGAGGTGTTCACCAGAAGTGGTCAACTTCATATTGTTTAACCCCTTGCCGACGCTAAAACGTACTATGGCGTCCTGATTTTAGAGTACCTAAAAGACGTTAGGACAGCATAGAACATCTAAGCATTAAATAGCTCATGGCACCTCCCCGCAATGAACTTTGGTCAGGTACTGCTGCTGTAGGGACTTGCAGCGGGATCCTACCTGTCAGATGAGGCCACTTTGAATGGGACCCATAGGGTATATTACGACCCTGATCGGGTCTCTGCCATAGTGTTTCTGGCTATAGATCACCTTGAGATCGGTGGCCAGGAAAAAAAAACGTGATGTTTTGGTGCTTGTGTCTTCTGGGACGCAAGCACCATGCGTCACGAAGGGGTTAAGTTCCAAAATATCAGCTGTGTACACTGAGTACCCCTTTGGTAACAAATCATTATATTTTTCTAAATATGCAAACAATAAACAAAATTGACAGAGACATTTTTTCATACCAAGCATTGCTTTTCAATACTTAGAGATAGGTAATAAAGTACATTATTTATAAACTCCAATTGTAGTGTAAAAGTAGAGGTACATGCCACTGGTTTTCATGGTTATTTCCTTAGTTTTAGAAATTAGCCCCACAATCTAGTCTATAAATAATCCCCATAACATCCATACAATTCTACTACAGACAGACCTCAACTGGTCAAACTCTCTATACAGGGAGATGTTCTACGGAGAAAAGCCCATACTGATAAATAGTGCAGACTGGATGGAATCTGTCCTGCATAAGACTGATGTTGACATGATTTGTTAAACCTATAATATGAACCAGGCAAAATTAACTTTACAAAACTAGTAATACTTTTTGCCAGCAGCAGAACACTGATATTTGCAAATGAAATGCATAAAATAGATTTAAAATAAAAAGGGTCTACTCAGGTGATTCTCTAAACAAAAATCAGAGCACTGAGTTTAAGACCACTTCAGATCACATCGGTCATCCAAATAGCTCTAAAAATTGGGCTGCTCAGAGACCACTGGTCTGGTCCTGAATCGTCATGAAAATTGCTATTGTGGCCATTTTTTGTGCCAAAAATTTGGCAACCAAATTCTAAAGGAGTTTTCTGAGCGAAATAGTAGCCTAATGTCAGGAGGACTTTGGAAACAGTAAGTTCTCCTGAAACAAAAAACATATTTGTCGCTGATTAGAAATGCATATATGACATCCACTGGGTCCATAATATATATATTTATATGGCGCCTTTGGGCCAGTGGACTGTTGCTGCCCTGACATATATCAAAGAATAGCCCCCTGGCACCACTGGTTGTCTGCTGGCCCCACCTCTATCAAATAATGTTTCTCATGGGACCATGGGGGCTAGCCAAAATGCCCCTGACCCCAACAGAGTCAGCCAATCAGGTGCATAATTTTTTCAAAATGAAATCACCTCCCTACCCGGCTGGAATTTAATTCTGCACCTATCCTTCTAATTTGTTTGTTAGAATAGTTGGATTATTTGTTATTTTTGGATGGCCCGCTTTCCCTGGACTGAAGATTAGCAGCTAAGGTATCGTTGATCATCGGGGAACATTTTCAGGTATAATTGTTTCACAGGGCACCCTTTGTGTGCCAGCAGGAGGCCACTGGCCCAAAGGGGCCATAACTTTCTTGTGGGTGGGCAGCAGTCTGCTGGCCACAGGGGGAGTTTCGTTTTTCATTTTTCATTTGGCAAATTGAACTGCTCGAAATTTGCCTATTTTTGCAGAATTCAAGTCCATTACGGGGTCTTTCGGCATATGGATTCCACAGGCTGATTTGAATATGGCCGAAAATCGGGGCGAAATTGTCCATTTCAAGAAGCTAAATTGTGGATTTCTCAGCAATTCTGCTACAAAACCCAATCTGACCCCATTTCTGGCCAGATCCATGTATATTGGGATGCATAAGCCCTTATGTATTTTATTATCCTCGTATTCTTTGCATATATTGTCATAATTTTATATTCATATTTATTTACTGAGCTGTAAAAATATTACAGCAGGTATGATTATATACTTACAGTGGATATAAAAAGTCTACACACCCCTGTTAAAATGTCAGGTTTCTGTGCTGTAAAAAAATGAGAGAAAGATCAATAATTTCAGAACCTTTAATGTGACCTATAAACTGTACAACTCAATTGAAAAACAAACCGAAATCTTTTAGATAGAGGGAAGAAAAAATATAAAAATAAAATAATGTGGTTGCATAAGTGTGCACACCCTCTTATAACTGAGGATGTAGCTGTGTTCAGCATTAAGCAATCACATTCCAAATCATGTTAAATAGGATTCAGCATACACCTGCCATCATTTAAAGTGCCTCTGATTAACCCCAAATAAAGTTCAGCTGCTCTAGTTGGTCTTTCCTGAAATTTTCTTAGTCGCATCCCACAGCAAAAGCCATGGTCCACAGAGAGCTTCCAAAGCATCAGAGGGATCTTATTGTTAAAAGGTATCAGTCAGGAGAAGGTTACAAAATAATTTCCAAGGCATTAGATATATAGATATACCATGGAACACAGTGAAGACAGTCATCATCAAGTGGAGAAAATATGGCACAACAGTGACATTACCAAGAACTGGAGCTCCCTCCAAAATTGATGAAAAGACGAGAAGAAAACTGGTCTGGGAGGCTACCAAGAGGCCTACAGCAACATTAAAGGAGCTGCAGGAATATCTGGCAAGTACTGGCTGTGTGGTACTTGTGACAACAATCTCCCGTATTCTTCATATGTCTGGGCTATGGGGTAGAGTGGCAAGACGAAAGCCTTTTCTTACGAAGAAAAACATCCAAGCCAGGCTAAATTTTGCAAAAACACATCTGAAGTCTCCCAAAAGCATGTGGGAAAAGGTGTTATGGTCTGATGAAACCAAGGTTGAACTTTTTGGCCATAATTCCAAAAGATATGTTTGGCGCAAAAACAACACTGCACATCACCAAAAGAACACCATACCCACAGTGAAGCATGGTGGTGGCAGCATCATGCTTTGGGGCTGTTTTTCTTCAGCTGGAACTGGGGCCTTAGTTAAGATAGAAGGAATTATGAACAGTTCCAAATACCAGTCAATATTGGCACAAAACCTTCAGGCTTCTTCTAGAAAGCTGAACATGAAGAGGAACTTCATCTTTCAGCATGACAACGACCCAAAGCATACATCCAAATCAACAAAGGAATGGCTTCACCAGAAGAAGATTAAAGTTTTGGAATGGCCCAGCCAGAGCTCAGACCTGAATCCGATTGAAAATCTGTGGGGTGATCTGAAGAGGGCTGTGCACAGGAGATGCCCTTGCAATCTGACAGATTTGGAGTGTTTTTGCAAAGAAGAGTGGGCAAATCTTGCCAAGTCAAAATGTGCCATGCTGATAGACTCATACCCAAAAAGACTGAGTGCTGTAATAAAATCAAAAGGTGCTTCAACAAAGTATTAGTTTAAGGGTGTGCACACTTATGCAACCACATTTCAATTGAGTTGTACAGTTTATAGGTTACATTAAAGGTAGAAAAAGTTCTGAAATGATTTTTCTTTGTCTCATTTTTCTACAGCACAGAAACCTGACATTTTGACAGGGGTGTGTAGACTTTTTATATCCACTGTTTATACAGTGTGGCTCCAATCAGTATCTACTGCACCTATGGGCATGGAATACCAGTTTAATATAAATAAATATTAAATTAAATAAAATGAAAATGATTGACAACATATGTAGAAACACTGTGAGTGAAACCAGTTGTCAGGGGCATGTGTTGGGCTGTGCAGCAGATAGGTGGACTGTGCAACTGACCTGATATAAAAACTTGATAGGCTAGAAGAAGGCTCAGTGTGTATTAGAAGGCAAAAAGAAACAAATATCAAGGCCAGGTGGTAGAAATCACGGTACTCCAGAATAACTGATCTGTATTCATAGGGCTCAAGGGAATCACAGCCCCTGCTATGATCAGAAAATGGACATATATCCATCGAATATTATACTCAAGCTTTTATAGCAGAAGATTAAGCAATTTAATCTGCACTGTCCAAAAAACCTGCTGAAAAAGTGCAAAATCTGGGTTATCATGGGAATCCGTAATCCACAACACCAGGAGTGGTAGATGTACGCCATTGCTGTCTGACCCTCCAACCTGTTTGGACTTCATTTTAAATGATGGTAGGGTGGTCAGATTCTAGGAGGGAGAAAGTTTAAATATTTCTGCACCACTTCTCACATTGTCTTGTTCTGTACTGGCCTCAATGGCCAATAAGCCAGCGAGCACACAAATCTCTACCCACCACACATATTGGGGTTAAACTAACAAACAAACAGAGGTTCCTGGGTCCCTTTTTATTACAATGCCGCTACCACTGGTTTCCAATACGTCTCCAGTGCGCATGTGTTGGGAATAAGGAAGGGGACATGCATCCACTTGGCTTAACATTGTCCCCAAGTAACTGCATAGGGGTTAAAGGAAGAGGGAACAAATCTCACCCGAGTCCCATTTGTTCATTAGTTTAACTCCACAATGGGTTGGAGGTAAAAGAGGAAGTGAACTTTTTTTTTTTAGATTTTTAAAAAAAAAATACATACATAAACAATACATACAGACATTAGACAGTACATACAGTACTTTACAGAAAGTTGGGTGGATCAGTCAGGAGGCCAGGGGGGAGTCACCACTCGGAGATGGGATTTGGGAAGATTCTCCAAGGTTTCTCCATCCCTTTCCCTTTCCCCTATTTATACTCCCTCTTCTTTATTTGTCTATGTAAATATCTCCCTCCATGAGTTTAACCTCCCCTGTCCCTCCAACTTGTTTGCTCTAATTACCACACAAAAAATCGACATACAAATCTGTCATGGGGCCCAAGAGAATCCAGGAGCCAGAGTCCAAGTCTATGGGAGATATTTCTCTTTTTTACCCTTTCTCTTTTTCCTTCCTCCCTTTATCTTTCACTTAAGTCACATATTAATCTTAGATACTATGTAGCGCTCCCCCAGATAATATTTCTATCCACGTGTTCCACACAATGTGCTGCTATTCCCTTCTCTCTCTTACATAGGTTTAAAACTTTTTCTTTTATCTTTGCTGCAGGAATTCATTCAGAGAATTTCCATGCCATTGCAATCAATAAATTGGTTGATCTTAATATTAAAATGGTTGAAGCCCTCTGCGCTAGAAGTAGAGCTTCTAGGGTAATATGTATGAAGGCAACCTGTGGATTAGTGGACAGTTTTATTCCTGTATGGCTTTCAATTAAGTTATGGCCTCCCGCCATAAGCTGTTTATTATAGGACAGTGCCACCATATATATAAGAAATCCCCTATAGCGCTGTTACATCTCCAACACACATTGGTCACAGACACATACATCGTGGACAGCCTGGTCGGGACCAAATACCATCTATTCAGGATTTTAAAATGTAGTTCCCTCATGTTTGGGCAATGTGTCACTTTATTTACTTGATTAAGTGAATTCAGCCAGTCTATTTGTGAAATAGACTCTTCCCCATGTTGATATTGAAAGGGTTAGGCATGTTTCAGTTTTTAGGTTTAGTAAGTTAGTACATTTAGCTAAGATGTTCCTCACAGACATAGTGCTGTACAGGTCTCTAAATTATTTTATAGGCAGGATAGTTTCTTTGATGAGAATTTTTCTAGGAACCCCTTTATCCTTAGGTAATCCTCCCTCCCCAGGATTTGGAATTCTGTCTTGATAGCTGAAAAGTATTTAATTTGGTTGCCCTGAATTACATCCTCAATGCTTCTTATTCCAGCTGTTCTCCACCCATTTAGGTTTTCTATATTTATACTCAACGTTGAAAGGGGGCGGCGCCTAATATTCCATTATTCATTTGAGCGTTTTTTTCTAAACTTTCTCCAGAAAGACAGGATATTGTTGAGGACAAGTAATTTTTTTAAGGCGGCACAGAAGGGAAGTGCACAGTTTTGAGGGGCGGGGGTAGGGTGAGAGCATAAGTCATCCGCTCATTTTTTTTAGTTTTATATTAAACAACTAGCCCTTGGGATAGTGCATCCTAATTGGAAAATCTGCACACACATTTACATTAATAGGGGAATATTGATCCCCCTCCCCACGCATTTGTCATTTGCTGAATGAGGTAATGCAGTTGTGTGTTGTCTGATTTTCTCTGTAGCTATCGGACAATCACTGGAAAATGTTGATAAGGTTTTTCCAGTTTTTGGAGTACAGGGAGGAGACTATGCCTTTGTTTACCTTTTTGTGAATAGACCTGTCTGTGTTCTGGAGGCAGATTAGCAAATATATCTTTGTCTCTAGAAGAAATGTGTTAAGTGTTAGTATTCAATATATTTTATTCATAAGTTTCAATGAACTGTTAATCACTTACAGACTTATTTATTTGATCATTAAATATTTTGTTTCTTTATTATATTCTACACATGTTTGTTTTGCTAATAAAAAAATAAAAAATAAATAAATATGATCACTATCAAAATACACACAAATTAGGTCTGTCCAACTTGCACTTGTATCTGGCTAGAGAGACAGCCATAGTCTGATAGACACATCTAAATACACTAAATAGACAGACACCGTTAGTAAGACAGATGGATACAGTCAGACAGAGCATTTCACTGGATGTGTTTTGGTAATTTTGCATTTTAACAAAAAGTCTACTGATTGTTCACATATGCTTTCATTAGAAAAAAAGTGGTTCATTTGTCTATGTCACTATGATAAGCAGTACATATAATTGTTGCTATAAGGAGTATTATCATTCATATGCATGACACACTGTTAGTATTATTTACATTATACTTATTATACCAAATATACATATGTAGAGTGATCCCAAAACGCTATTTCAAATTGAAGAGATACATGTAGATGAACTGGCTTAAGGAGTCCTTTAGTTATTTAAAAGTAGGGAGTTAACTTATGTACCATTTACTTACTATTCACAGATTTATTTTTAAAGGACAATTGTAGGTAAAAAAAAAAAAAAAAGCTTTTGTAGAATTGAAATTCTGCATCTAGTAAAGAAGTTCAAAATAGAAATATCTAATAAAGGTATAAAAATAAAGTACAGTAGGGAGCCCTAGTAGCACTATCAGGAGGCAGACATATTGAATAGAATCTTAAGTCAGATCTTCCTTAGAGTTGAGCGGACACCTGGATGTTCGGGTTCGTCAGGTTTGGCCGAACTTCGAAAAAATGTCCGGGTCCGTGCTCGAACTTGACCCCGAACTTGACCCCGAACCCCATTGAAGTCAATGGGGACATGAACTTTTTGCCACTAAAATGCCTCTAAAAAAGTCCTGGAAAGGGCTAGGTGGCTGCAAAATGAAGTAAAATGTGGGGTTTATAGAATAGCAATAGCATTACATGTATTACATAAACTGAAAGTCTATAAACCGAATCTCTTTTGGTTTATAGACTTTTAGTTTATGTAATACATGTAATGCTATTGCTATTCTATAAACCGAAATATAATCCCCATTCATAAGAATAGGTCAATTGACCTATTCGTATGAATGGGGACTCTATTTCGGTTTATAGAAAGCCAATAGCATTACATGTATTCCATAAACCGAAAGTCTATAAACCGAAAGACATTCGGTTTATAGACTTTCGGTTTATGGAATACATTTAATGCTATTGGCTTTCTATAAACCGAAATAGAGTCCCCATTCATAAGAAATTCTTATGAATGGGGACTCTATTTCGGTTCATAGAAAGCCAATAGCATTACATGTATTCCATAAACCGAAAGTCTATAAACCGAAAGACATTCAATTGACCTATTTGTATGAATGGGGACTCTATTTCAGTTTATAGAAAGCCCATGGCATTACATACAATGTAATCGCCGAACCCCGAACTCCAACCCGAACATACAGTGAAATGTCCGTGTTCGGGTCCGGGGTCCCAAAACCGTAATGTTCGGTACGAACACGAACAGTGCGGTTCGGGTTCGCTCAACACTAATCTTCCTCCATCTTACCCAAGATTCTAAACATGTCAGAGCAAAGAGGGTTTTTAAAAGATGCTTTGTTGTATTCTTTCATTTAAGCATTTCTATTTAAAAATGTCTACACATACAGTCTTTCCATTAAGCATGATTTTGCTCTTTTTTTTTTTTTTTAGTACAGTTGCCCTTTTAGCAGTCCTACCTTTTTCAAATCAATATTTATCAAGAAAATAAATATGGTATATTGTTTCTGTATACAATATGTTGAAAAACACCGCAGTTATTTTAAGAAACACAAATAGTAAGAGAAAGAAAAAGCATATGATTTACAAAAAATAAATAAATACAAAAAATACTTAGAGAGAGAAAGTCACTAGTAGAAACCTTTTGAAAGGAGTAAGTGGTTTGTTGTGTAAACTAAACTTATAGTAGTCCACTTATTACTGTTCCATATTTACACAGATGAGTATCTGCTGTATAGAAAGAAGAAAAGGTTGGGGAAGTCCTGAAGCTAGTCAGTAAACTGTGTATATAAACCAATTCCAGTTAGCTGCAATGTACTCCAGATTTTCCTCTCTCATCCTCTTCTCTTGTATTTACCCTGAGTCCTCAAAGGAGCAGCATGGCCAAGACCCTTCTACTAAACAGCCAAGGATTGTGTAAGTTTCATTCCTACAGCTTCCCTGAATATAGACATTATTACTGGAGAGCAGATTCTAGAACAGAATTCTGGAAATATATGTTACAAAAAAAACAACTTTAATTTTTTTTTTTTTTTAAATAACGATCAAATATTAGTTTAATATTTTAAGAAAATAAACAAATGAAATACATTTTATTGTGGCACAGGAAAGATAGGAAGAAAAAAAATGTTGTATGTCTGATGGTAAGTTTATGGGTACAACGGTAATTAGAATTTACTGAAAGTAGCAAAGGTGTTTTTAATCAATACTACTGAAGCAAATACATTAAGCTACGGACATTATCTATACTATTTACGACTACCCAAACCATCCACTGAAAGAATTCTTTAATCACATTCTTATTTGTCAGGCCAGATTAATTCTTGTCTGAAGTCATGTGACAGGAAGTTAATGATTATGCATTTAAAATATGGAAGAAAAATGAATTCACAAATGTGCTTTATTTCCTTTCCCTAACAAGCTGAAATATTTGATTTATAAGAGATAAACAGCGCCCTTAATAACATTAAGAGCCATATTTCTTAAGGCTAAAGTGGTGCAATCTGGGAGGTAAATGTTAACATCGGAGCAACAAAACATATTTAAAAATGTATCAATTTAATTTTACATCTAAAATATTTTCCCTGTTCAGAATTTTCAGCCTTTTATATAACAAAGTAAAAAATGCTTTATTACGTAATATGTAATTATTAATGACATATTCTTAAACAGAAAGCTAAAGCAATATAGTTGATAAATTATTTTAAATGCAAATGATATTTTTGCAAGGGAAGAACAAACGCAAGAAATGTACCTCTCAATGATTGAAAATATAAGTGTTTTCTAGTATGTTGCTCATCTTTTTAACCATTGCAGTGTAAAAGGTTAGTTTATTTGATTGCTGAATTATAAATGTGAATCGGTATTCATCATAATCACAAAACCAAAGGACATGATATTGTGTATATGCTGATACTATATTCTCATTCATTTCTTCTTAAAATATGCAAAAGTTGTAAATGTAGCTAATTAAATAGGACCATTGCTTTGTATATTGCTGAGCTAAGGTGATACTAGTTCAAGTATTTTATATATTATTTTATAGATAAAACTTTGATTGGCTACTGAATTGGCTTCTAAATTCCACATACATTTGCTTGCTTTTCTAGATTAGAATAATCTGGAAAATAAACATGTGACATTGCCATTGTAGAAAGGCTTTTTGCTCCTAAAAAGTTTTTTGCTCCTAAATTTATACCTTCTGCTTGTTTTTCTATATGTGTCTACCTACTTTTTAATATGTATAGAAACTCAAGATATTACTTATGTTTTATATATATATATATATATATATATATATATATATATATATATATAAACAGATACTTTATGATTTTGTATCCATGTAACAAAATTAATTAAAGTATTAAATATAATTAACTGAAAGTCCCTTACACTGCCAGTTTCTGGACCTTCCTAAATCTAAATGAGTTTCTGTTTTACTTACAAACTTAACTTTTGTTGTTTTTTCAGATACTTGGGTCATCCTGGCATTTATATTTGTTTGTCAGTCCAGGTCTGGGGAAAGTAAACCATTAATCCAGCATATTCTGAAGTCCATTAACATTGGCAAGTGCCATAATATCGCAAAGAATTTGGTCAATGTTGCTGCCAAGACTGTTTCCCAGTTACAGGTAATTCATTTTTTGTTTAGAATCAGCTGAATCATTCAAATCCAATGTATCTCAAAAGCTTAAGTAATATATGAACAGGAGGTACCCACACATCAGGTTATATTAAAAAAAAAAAAAGCAATGGAATTATACGACAGGGGGAACTTATCTAGGACAGTGTTGGAGCCGCAATTAACGCAGAAGCTTATGTGGGGGCTAAACATTATTCATTTCATAAGGTAATACAAAAGTCTTTTTAACACAACATATAGTCAGTTGTTTAAGGTTTTCAATATTACTTTTTTTGTAAGGCTTCCTGGTGTGATCTACTTTATTTATTCTTAGCTACATGGGAGATGCTTGCCCAGCTAAACAGAATGGCTACTATGGTTCATGACTAGCATCTGTTGCTTTATCCACTAGGCAAAAGGATAGTACCAGGTTAGCCCTGCAATTACATGAATCAAGTAGAGTTAAAATGATACCATTTTTCCTAACTATATCCTCTATTGATAACAGTTCCTATGATGTTCACCCAAGTGTTTCTCTAAGTCTGAATTAATGCAACGGTAGTAAACAGCAGTTTCCTATAGTTCTGCCTATGCATAGTGTGAAGAGCAGCTCCCAGCAAATATGTGTATATTGAGAGGATGTACTGTACCACTGCTAATGTATGGCTAACTTTATAAGATTGATGTAATTTTGAGTGCTTGAACAGCACAGAAAATAAATACATAGTGGATGTAGGGGGTGAATTAAGGTTGGGTGTAATTAAGGCTTGTTACATTTTTCATTCTACAACATAAGATTGCATGAGCTTACCTATTAATTTTATGATCTTTGTTTCAATCTAAAGCCCACTTTTGTCTGATTAATATTTGAATAATGCACCATTCATGAGCAATAATGTCTCTGCAATGGTAGGTGGCAATCTAGGTGGCGCCAATGTCAGATTTCCCATTATTCCCACTGGGTTTTTGCCTATTTTAGGAGAAGAAACATTCATCCCATGTTAACTGCTTGTGTTCTTTGTTCTGCTTCCTATGGGGAATGCAAACACTTACTTTTGCCTATGTACTTTACAGTTTTTCCAAGGCCCAACCTTTAAAGTCAGATAATTCAAGGGGCTATCCAGACAGATCTAGCTTTCGATCAAGATGCCCCATGTTTAAGCGACCTAACTAGTTAACTAAAGTGTGAATCATAGTGAAGAAAACTTCAGCAATTTCTATGCGTGTGATTCACATATCTCTGTAAATATAAGTAAACATGTTAGAACTTTTAAAAATGGGCAATGTTTTCAAAGGCCCATGATCAGGGGAGGACTGGAAAGGTGGGCAGAGGGGCTGCTCTCTAACTTAACTGAATGGGCTGCGTCAGTGCAGCCATATTATTCAGATGGGACTCTGGTTTTGATCAACAGGTTAGGATAGAAAGACCCATATTTTGCCTTTGCACACAGACATGATAGGCATGCACTAGTGGAGAGACCCTTGCTGTGTCCACCTTCACACCCTTTCTCTCCACTCTGTACTCTGAATCTGAGATGAAGAAGAAGCACTAAAAGTCAGTAGAAACTGGGTAAAAATACATTTGGGGCCAACCATTGCGAGATCTCAACTGTTTGGATCAAGGAAATTCGCATTTATCTAAATATATTTATTATGAACTAAGAAATGTGGATAATTTTACCCATGCTAACTTTGAAAATGTGTTTTTAAGCAGAAGGAATATGAAGATATCAATTGCACATATGATAATATTCCAGTTGAAGATGTCACAAATAAAGACTATAACACAATTACAGCCTGTCTGCCCAAAGCTCTTTCCAAGGTATGTGTTAACAATAAGAACAATTGTACATTTTTTAAAAGTGGACCCACTAGTAGATTTCTATGGGGAGGACTTAAGCTTATTTCAAGGACTTTGTCTATAGGAAAAATAGTCTAAGTCCAAAATGGCTTGAAGTGTAATAAAATAAAAATCTGTAAAAAAAAAATAACATGATACATAAATTAAGTAATATGAAATCATGTTTTATTAACATGTAAACATACTTATATTAATGGAAAGATACTATTATAATATCTAACATTAATAGATTATAATTATATATGAATAATGCTGTGTTTAAAATATGTTTACTTTAATACTTATTCACTTTTCTATTCAATTCTCCAATTCAAATCTGGAGAATTAAAATGGGAAAATTGTGTGTATGTTTTCCAAATGTGGAGCGTGTTTGGGGGCAATTGACGCATATTGGGTGGCTGAATGTATGCTTTTTATAGAAAAATTGGCCCAATCTGAATGCTTCTAATGATTTGGCTGACAAACGGCTTGAACCGCCAATATGGACCCGGATGCAGGAATATCAAGTAGCTGCATTTTGGCAAAATCTGCAATTTTGCTCAGTAGGCGAATCCATTTCTATATACCCTCTTACTGTCAGAGATCTTCGGTCTGCTCTCTTTCTCTTCCTGGTTTCCTCACCATTCACAGTTACTACTTCATATGCACGGGCCTGGGCAGAGATACAATTTGCATGCTGCAGACACAAGATAGTTTTTTTTTTTCAAACATGTATTGCAGCTAGGATTATTTAATACTGTGTGCATCACTGAGCTACAATACATTAGATTAACTTCTGTTGACTGCAACTTTCATGATATTGGACTTTATTAATAAAACAGGGAATTAACAAGGAAATGTCGAACTTAAGTGCAAAGCAGCTGAATTGGAGAATTTATCAAAGTCAGCTACTTTGACCTTAAAGAGGCAACAAAGAAATCACTTGTTCTTCTAATATAGATAGAATTAATGAAGCAAACATTAAGCACAAGGTTGAGTGCAACTTTAAGTTAGAAATTCCCTTGTCAATTCCCTCTTTCATGAATAAGGTCCACAGTCTACAGTACAAACACTAATTTTTGTTGGCTGCATTTACAATAATATTCAACCAGTACTATTGCCAGCTGAACTTCATGGGAATTGTAGTGATAGACTGGAGTTATAGTGTCCTACACTACACTACACTCTAGTGTAGAAGTGTATGAGTTATCTAATGTGTGTGCTATTCAACATCTTACCCACTAAAAAGATGGCACAACCCAGTAAATATACCCCCTCTGATTTTATGAGACCATCATGTAATATAACTATTTTAAATTGGAACACTTATTAAAAGGATAGTATGGTTATCATGCTATTTGTAAGTTACGATGCTGACACTAAAAACACACAAGATGTATGGGCAGTGTTTTCTGTATTTTACATGGATTTTGGATATATGGGATATACATAAAGTCCAAAAATGGTAGAAAGGAAATTAAGGTATATTCACATATAATCCTAGATATCTGTGTAGCTAAAGTTGCTCAATGTTTCCTGTGATATTTTATCTTTGACGTTTTGATGAAGGAATGTTACCATACTGTTACCATGGCAGTAAGATTTTCTTAAAAATGGCTGCATAGTTTATGTGTTGAGGAAAGACCGATTTGCTACATTTTCCTTCATGAATGTAGCAGAGTATTTGGTTAATATTTTGATTTGGTCAGCGATGATTAACCTTGGCACTGTAGAGGTTTGGGAATTATATACCACATGATGCTCAGTCAGCCTTATGACTGACTGAATATATTGGCTTATGTAGTGCCCAGTCATTTGCAGTGCCAAGGTTAGTCATCACTTTTCTAGGTGGTACAACACCTTAAAGAATTATGGTGATCTAATCATTTAGGACTCCAAAAAATGTAAACTATTAACAATAGAAGTGACCCTTGTCTCGCTTATTTTATATATTTCCAGTAAATCGTGTTCCTTTTTTCTTTAGTACAGTCCTACTGAAATAAATACAGTTTTGTACTATTTGATTTTCAGAACCTCTTTTTAATTTGAAATACTGGAATCCTAGCCAGATTGAGTGGGTGGTGTGTAATTTCAAGTTTTTGGACATGTTATGACACTGGGTTATCCTTTATGTGACTTTGTAAAATATTATTAAGCCTACTTGCTATAGAATGAGTAAACCAATAAAAGGAAGTCAATTGCCCTGCTAGTTATAATTGTCTGTGAGCTAAATGGAAATGCCCCTTTAAATGCTAGTTAACTCTTTGATTGCTATGAGCACCATCAGCAGATTGCTGTGACACATATTTAAATAAGGCATTTCCTCTTTTAAGGAATACACAATGCGATGCTGCACTGTTGGATGGATGAGCATCATATAACATTTAAATGTGCATCATTGTAACATTTGTTAATTACTCTATGTTCACTCTTATTTCAGAATTCATTCTGCCCACAACTGAACAGAACAGCTCTTGATGAAGTGAGTCTTCAAATTACTTCCAGTTAGAGGATAGTATTGTACAAGTGTTCTATAACCCACATAGATAAGACAATACTATTTAATTTCTTGTAATTTTTTTCTGCTGACGAATGAGGGTCATTTGAAGGGAAACATGAGGGGTACATCATACTGCAAACATTACTGTGCACAGCAAATATGGCTTCTTTATCCAATTGGCAGTGTAGACTTTTGGGCACTGTTAAAAGGAGACAGCATAGCCATATCTCTCCACACAAACAAAGTTAGGAAATGCTGAGAAGAGCAAAGAACACTGGGGGGTGGAATGAATGAAGAACAAAAAAGGTGCGGTTAGAAAAGGGCAGATATAATTTAAAAACATGCATACTTTTGTAATATGACAAATATACCATGGCTATAAGGGACAGAAATTCAGGATCAGAAAAAGTCATTGGCAAAAATTCATAATTGTTGAAGAAGAAAACCATAATTAGAAGCATCTCGTTGACACGTATGATTGATGGTTCTTCTTTTTAGGCCACCTGTCTGAAGGCAATCTACAAAGACTTGAAAGTATTTAAGAATGAGTTGCAGGATTTAAGTCCTTCTCTAAATGAAGTCATCAAGGAATTGATGAAGGTATGTGAAGCATAAAAGTATGTTTTCATTTTGTGATGCATTTAAAAAGAAATCAGATGTACATACGATAACTTATCATTTTGCTATATGTAAAGGATGCTTAAAATTCCTTGTAACATACTAATCTCCACAATAGAGAACTGCCCATTCCAAAATGCTATGTGACTTTCAATCTGTACTCATGTTTGTTATCATGAGTCAACACATATATGCTGAACTCCATGCATGGAGACCTGCAAACATAATGGATAATTAGAATGAATAATAATAAATTAAGGGATTTTAGTTAATTACCCTAGAGAAACGGTAAACCTGTGCCTGCCAAGTATAGTAGTTGACAATCCTCACTTATTTAAACACGAGTAGAGTGGTTTCTAATGAATTTATATATAAAAACTGTACTACAATGTAGCAAATATAACGACTAATGTGACGATCTAAATCACAACAATCAGTAGAGAACACTGTGCTCTCTATTTACTAAAGAGTGAACTGTGGTGAATTGACTGCAAGGCTGCTATTTCAGTTCAGCAATTTTGGTCTGGTTTTTACTATTCTGTTGTCAATTCACAATAGTTTACCTTGACTTCATGACATGGTAGCTTCTATATTGGGGATATGTATTTGCCTAGAAATAACTCAACTTAAACCAAAATGTGGGGTAAAACAAAGGCCACAGCACTTTATTTAAATAGTCATTGCATTCCAATCATATATACATTCCACATATATATCCATAATTATACAATGAATAAACATAAACAATCCATAAACAGAAAACCAACCAAGCTTGCAAGAGTATCCAGGTGGCTGCCGAATAAGTCCATGTTCTGGGCATATACCAATGCCCCCAATACCTGAGGTTCGAGGTACCAATTTCCCCTCGAACCTCCCACCAGAGTCCCGATTGACTCTCCCCAATCCATTCTTCCATTAACCCTCCTGGATACCCTGCAAGCTTCCGCCAACGCTGTGACATGGAAATAAATAAATAATAAATAAATAATTAAATGCTCATTAACCATAAAATTAGGGAGGGTGGGTGGGACAACAGGTATGGGGAAAAACTTTTCCTAAAATGGCCCCCAAACTTCCTGTTCCTATCTTTTATACACTGCCAACTCCTCCCACTAATTCCCACTATAGGCTGCACATATCCCTTCAGCACCCTGTCATGATTGCCCCTCCCCGACCTTGTCTGGGGGCTACAAGAAAGTTACAGCAAGTAATGTCTTACCCTTTGCTTATAAGAAACCCAAGTCATCCTGGTGTCCTAATAAATCATAGAATCAAAGATTCTGTATCCAAAAAAACTTGTTTTTAAAGAGAACTGTAAAATATAATTTATAATATTAATAATATTTTATATATCAGGAAAATCCTGCCTTTTTTAAACTATATGTTGTAATTAGTATATGTACCACATATATCCATTTTATACCTGTGTACATCTATAAACAGGACATTTACAACACAGCAGATTCACTTATACCTTTGAGTGCTTCTCAATGTATTGAGCACATGATAATTATTTTTAAAATATGCATTGCCAGTACTGATGAAATGAACCACAAGAAGGACAATTATCTCTGTAATGCACAACTGGCCAAAAGTAGATCTTAGAGGCTACCCAAGGATTGTAGGGATTCATTTCATCAACAGCCTCCAGAGGGCAGCACTGCTGTCGAATGAGGCATCTCACTTTTGCTCTTTATTTTCGTGTTGCAAAATTGGAAATTTCAGTGCACTTGTTTCTATTTTCTTAGGCTTTGAGGGTCCACGATGAGGAAGAGGAGGAGGCACACAAGACTCCCTGCTCTTCATTTCAATGTAAACAAAGAAAGTGTGAAGTTATCCTGTTCTTCAAGCTTCGTACCATCACAATCGCTCGGGTGTTGAACTATATAAAAGATGAAGAATCAAAGCTACTACACACAAAAAAGCAGTAACCAGATGTTCAATCATTGAATGCAAACAGTTAATACTGACATAGAAACATAGAAACATAGAATGTGTAGGCCGGTAAGAACCATTCGGTCCATCTAGTCTGCCCAATTTTCTAAATAAAACATCATCCACTTAATAATCCAACATATCAATTCACAATTCAAATACTCATTATAATCTTATCCACACCATCTGCCCACAATCCAAAGCGGTGTATAATTGCCTATCCCATTTTCTGATAATATTGCTACTAAAACTATTATTCATGAGACAGGAAAGGTAACTACATAAAAAGATTAATTCACTAAATAGTACCTTCCCAAAATTACTCAACAGTGGAGATGAAAACATTTGAGATCTTTAAGGAAGCTTACTATTCATCCCATGAGAATGCCCACTAATTAACCTCTGGCCAAACCCACCTAGCCCCAACAATCCCCAAATACTGTAACTACCACCACCTTTCTCTTTGACCTTTTTCACTTACTTTGTGTACTGTATCTCCCCAATCTTTCTAGATTGTTAGCTTGTGAGCAGGGCTCTCTACCTCATGCTACGTGAATAATTGGCGCTATATAAATACATGGTAATGTAATGTAATTAGCTGTGCAATCCTCACACACAATAGGCTTGCCAAAGAAACCTAGGAAATCATGTAAAGAAAATAATTAGGATACTGAGAGAAAGTTACTACAGTTTAAAGTGGAAAAAAAAATCACAAAATCTTTCAGTAAAGAAAGGAACTTAAGCTATACAATTTAAATAAAAACACTCATCATGGTCTATTTATTTTATTTATATTATTTATATCAATTGTACTTGTTATATGTATTTATGATGTTCAGTGTATTTATAATAAAACAATTTATTGCATAATAAAATGAAATGATTCGTTAAAGGAGTGACTGTTATTTCTTGTGTAATGGGAAAGGTTGGCTCACTGGTGTAGTTTTTTTGTAATATATTATATGTTGTTTAGAGGCAATATTAAGTTCTCCTTTAGATGGAAAAGTGCACAATATTTTTTAATGTCTACCTGTGATAAAGCACACGTACAGCCAATCAGAGTGTGGGGTTGAGATAGTCTCCCTCTGCTAAGGCAGATCGGCCCATCTGATTCTCATGGAAGCATGGCACCTGTTGGTCAGAGTATAAGAAATATAGGGTGCCTTTATACAAATTTTATTTTCTATTTAATACACAGATATTTGCTTTTGGGTGGATGTGTGTAATTAACTAAGATAAGTATCTGGTTTCACAATGGCATGCAGTTTGAATGTCACAGGAAGTGGACATCAAAAGGTTTGCAGCTGAGATGACGTCTTTAGATTGTGGGAACAAGCATTTCACTCACCTTTCCAGTCTTTATTTACTAACAGATATGTGAGAAAGGGGTTGTTATTACATTCACCATATGTCTCCAAACTGGGTTGAACTGGTTATTTTATCTCTATGGGAGGTAACTGAGGGATTTTGGGATACTTAGTGGAGTGAACCATTTTTGCTAGTTAGTCTTGTCTGTTCCTGTGTAAGGTAGTGTACGTACCGTGATTCAGCGCAGGGGGGACCCCAGTTGCAGAAGAAGACAATCCTTGCCTGATACCACCACTACCGAGGGCTACAGAGGAGGCAGACTTCAATAGATGGCAGCAGGCACGAAGGTCTAGAGTAGTCGAGGTGTAGTCCGAGTCGGGGAGCCAGAGAGTAGAATAGTCAAAAAACGATAGCCGGGTCAGGGAGAACAGAGAGCAGCAGAATCCAATAGAAAGCCAAATATTCGGGGCACAGACGAGAGAGGTGGTCAGGAGTAAGCCAGGTCAGGAGTCCAGTAAATCAGGAGAACAAAGTAATACTTAGGCAGCAAAAACGAAGAAGCTGGGAGCAATCCACGCTGAGCTAGCTTGAGGAATCTTCAAGCAAGTTTGAATTGCGCGCCCAGAAGATTTAAAGGGCATAGCTCCGCCCCCGTGGCGTACGTGACGCGCGCCACGCTGCCCGTCGCCATAGCGATGATGAAGACAGCATGGAAAGAGCTTCGCGGCGTGCACGCGCTTGTCTCCAGTTGCGGCCGCGCTCAGAGGGGGATAGTCGATGGTGACGAGATCCGAAAGTGCTGGTAATCGTTTTGTGAGGTAAGTGACGGGGACCAGCGGAGCGGACGTTACAGAGCCCCCTCCCCATGCGCGGACTCCGGACGTGAATGGGAGCTGGACGAGACGGATACCGAAGATGGAAGGCACGTAAACAGGCAGGGGCATGGATGTTAGACAAAGGTTCCCATGAACGTTCTTCCGGACCATGCCCTCGCCAGTGGATAAGATATTCAATGCGCCCTCTGCGCCATCGAGAGTCCAGGACCTTCTGCACGACATACTCCTCGTTGCCGTCCACCATCACTGGAGCAGGAGGCGTCGGAGTACGGCCAGAAAAGGGGTTAGCAATGTAGGGTTTAAGGAGGGCTACATGGAACACTGGGTGAATGCGAAGCGAAGGAGGGAGTCTCAGACCTACTACAACAGGACTAAGGACCTTCAAAATAGGGTAGGGACCCAGATATCGAGGACCCAGTTTCTTTGAAGGGCATGCCAGCCGGATATGAGCAGTCGAGAGCCACACTTTGTCCCCTTCCCGGTATCTTGGGGGGGGAGAACGTCGTAGATTCGCGTAACGGCTTTGGGCTTCTTGGGCAGCCTTGAGGTTAGTACGCAGTGTTGTCAGATGGTGAGTGATGCGTAAAAGTCTCTCCTTCACTTCGGGTACCGAGGAGTCTGTAACCAACCCAGGAATAGAGATAGGGTGGTACCCATAGTTGGCAAAAAACGGGGACATTCTAGTAGAGGATTGTTTATGGTTATTATAGGTGTACTCTGCTGTAGATGTAACCAATCGTCTTGAAGGTAGGCGGTGTAGCAGCGTATATATTGTTCTAGGATCTGGTTTATTCTTTCCGTTTGACCGTTGATCTGAGGATGGAAGGCCGTAGAAAGGTTGGGACTAATCCGCAGATTGCGACAGAAGGACTTCCAGAAACGGGATGTAAACTGGACTCCTCTATCCGAGGTGATGGACTGAGGCAACCCATGGAGACGAAAGACAGAGGAAATGTACAAGGTGGCTGTAGTGGCTGCCGTGGGAATACCAATGGTCGGGACGAAATGAGCCATCTTAGTACAACGGTCTACAATGACCATAATAGTATCATGTTTCTTGGAAGGGGGTAGGTCCACTAGGAAGTCCATGGAAATCTCAGACCATGGTCTGGACGGCACCGAGAGGGGATGTAACAAGCCAGCGGGTCTAGTTCGATTAGACTTGTTCCTTGCACACACTTCACAAAAACGAACGTAAGCAGTGACATCCTTCATCAATGTAGGCCACCAGAAATGGCGTCTCACTAGTTCTGCAGTTTTTGTGATGCCACCATGCCCTGACAGGAGAGAATCATGACTTACTTGTAAGACTGACACACGAATAGGTTCAGGTACATAGATTTTATCTTGGAATTTGTAAAATCGATCCTGGAACGTGAGAGGAGGATTAGTATGAGGAGGCGGAATAGCCCGGGAGGATGCCTGAATTTTGTTGAGTAGGGTATTCTGAGTCGTTAGAAATACATGAGAGGGTAGAACAGTGTCCGGTGGACCGGACTCGCCGGGTAGCACCTCAACAAGGCGGGATAAGGCATCAGCCTTAGTATTACGAGTTCCGGGTCGGTAAGTGATGTGAAGGTTAAACCTGGTAAAGAAAAGAGACCATCGAGCTTGTCTGGGACGTAGTCGTTTGGCTCTCTTTAGGTACTCCAGATTGCGGTGGTCGGTGTAAATGGTAACAGGATGTCGTGCACCTTTCAATAGATGTCTCCATTCTTCTAATGCGTACTTAATAGCCAATAGTTCTCTGTCTCCCACATCATAATTTGACTCCGTTGGTGTAAGACGATGGGAATAAAAAGCCACTGGGTGGAGAAGAGCTTTCTCCCCTTGTCTTTGGGATAATACGGCCCCCACCGCTGTTTCAGAAGCATCTACTTCCAGGAAGAAAGGTGTAGAGGAATCAGGTTGTACTAGTATGGGAGCTGAAGTGAAACGCTGTTTTAGTAGGTCAAAGGCGTCTTGGGCTGCTGAGGTCCACATAAAGGGGATATGGAGTTTAGTTAACGTAGTTATAGGAGCAACAATTTGAGAGAAACCCCTGATGAACTTACGATAATAGTTAGCAAACCCTATAAATCTTTGAACGGCTTTTTTGCAGGTAGGTGTGGGCCAGTTCAGAACAGTGTGGACCTTTCTTTGATCCATTTGTATATTTCCTGGGGTGAAAACATATCCCAAAAATTAAATTTTGGAACAATCAAAAGCGCATTTTTCAAGCTTAGCGTATAGTTTATGGGTAGGCAATCGGCCCAGCACCTTACGGACGTGAACATGATGGTCCTGGAGGTTCTTGGAAAAAATGAGGAGATCATCCAGGTATACCACAAGGAATATGTCTAAAAAGTCTCGGAAGACATCGTTCAGGAAATGCTGAAAGGCGGCTGGGGCATTGCAGAGTCCGAAGGGCATAACTAAATACTCAAAATGTCCATACCTAGTCCGGAACGCTGTCTTCCACTCATCTCCCTTGCGAATCCGGACTAGGTTGTAGGCTCCACGGAGATCTATCTTAGTGAATACGGTAGCTTATCTGACCCGGTCAAGCAGTTCCGGAATGAGAGGTAGGGGATATCGATTTTTGATGGTGATATCATTGAGTTCACGGCAATCGATACAGGGTCGGAGACCTCCATCCTTTTTCCCGATGAAGAATATTGCAGCTCCAGCAGGGGATGTAGAGGGTCTGATAAATCCCTTTTTGAGATTTTCTGTTATGTACTCCTTTAGGTGTTGTAGTTCCGGTTCAGAGAGAGGGTATATTTTACCAAAGGGGATAGATGAGCCGGGCAACAAATCGATAGGGCAATCGTATGGACGTTCCGGAGGCAGATTGTCAGCCCCCTTCTTGTCAAAGACATCTGAGTAATCTGCATAGGGGGTAGGGATGTTGAATGGAGTTTACAAGGACTTGGGATCTGATGACGTCATCAAGGTTGAGGGATGGTTTAGGCAATAGCGTTGACAGAATTCCGAAGAGAATGTGAGAGAGCCTCTTTCCCAATTGATTACAGGGTTGTGTAGACGTAACCAGGGAATACCTAGGATGACGGGGAATAAAGGGGATGTTACCACATCGAATCGGAGAACTTCTGTATGACCTGACCCACTTTGGACTTGAATAGGAAGTGTCTCTGAAGCCACCTGACCTGAGCTAATGGGGGTACCGTCAATTACTTGTATGTGCAATGGTTTCTCCTTTAGGCGAGTAGGAATTCGAAGGAGTTCAGTGGTAGAGTTGTCGATGAAACAACGGCTGGCCCAGAATCAATGATAGCTCGGACTGTGGCGGAATTATTGGTCCACTGTAGGAACAAAGAAATGGATAGATGAGGAGAACCAGACGACAACACAGGACGAGGGCAAACATCAGACCGAAAACTCTTACCTCCGGAAGGTCGAGGTAGACGAGGGCAGAAACGGATAAGATGTCCTGGTTTGCCGCAGTATAAGCACAAATTATTGAGGCGACGATGTTTTTTCTCCTCTTCCGTAAGTGGCCCTCGGGCAATGCCTAACTGCATGGGTTCTTCAGTAGAACTAGTGGCTGGAAAGGAAGTAGAGGGTTCCGATAAGGAGACAGGGCGCCGGAATGACGAGGTAGCAGATGAGGCACGCTCCAATCTTCTCTCCCTCAGTCTTCTGTCTAATTGAACAACCAGGTGGATGAGATTGTCAAGAGAGGATGGTATTCCTATACGAGCAAGTTCATCTTTGAGGGTATCCGTCAAGCCCTGGCGAAATTGGTCCAACAACGCTGGCTCATTCCAAGTGCTGTCGATTGCTAGGCTTCTAAACTCAGTGACATACTCCTCTACAGGTCTCTTACCTTGTCGGAGAGACCTGAGGGAGGATTGGGCTGTAGCGGTTCTCAAGGGATCTTCAAAAAGTGAATCCATAACTTCTGCGGGGTCCATGGGACTGGCTTGAAGATTTTGTAAGGTAGTGTACGTACCGTGATTCAGCGCAGGCGGGACCCCAGTTGCAGAAGAAGACAATCCTTGCCTGATACCACCACTACCGAGGGCTACAGAGGAGGCAGACTTCAATAGATGGCAGCAGGCACGAAGGTCTAGAGTAGTCGAGGTGTAGTCCGAGTCGGGGAGCCAGAGAGTAGAATTGTCAAAAAACGATAGCCGGGTCAGGGAGAACAGAGAGCAGCAGAATCCAATAGAAAGCCAAATATTCAGGGCACAGGCGAGAGAGGTGGTCAGGAGTAAGCCAGGTCGGGAGTCCAGTAAATCAGGAGAACAAAGTAATACTTAGGCAGCAAAAACAAAGAAGCTGGGAGCAATCCACGCTGAGCTAGCTTGAGGAATCTTCAAGCAAGTTTGAATTGCGCGCCCAGAAGATTTAAAGGGCATAGCTCCGCCCCCGTGACGTACATGACGCTGCCCGTCGCCATAGCGATGATGAAGACAGCATGGAAAGAGCTTCGCGGCGTGCACGCGCTTGTCTCCAGTTGCGCCGCGCTCAGAGGGAGATAGTCGATGGTGACGAGATCCGAAAGTGCTGGTAATCGTTTTGTGAGGTAAGTGACGGGGACCAGCGGAGCGGACGTTACATCCTGTGAGGAGAAGACAGCCAGCAGAAGACTCAAGATGAAGGCACAAGGAGAAGATATTAATTGTATAAGTATACCTTTTTCTGTTACCTGTTGATTATGAACCAGTTATGTGTAATGTGTACACTGTGTATTTTCTGTTATAACCTGAAACAGTATCTCAATTTAATAACAATATACCTTTTTATATACACTTGTCTCTGTGCTTCATTCTTCCCACATTCCCTAAAAGAATAACCCTGTAGGAGGGTATAAACAAGAGGATAAACTAGCATGTACCATTAAAAGTAGTACTTAGAATACTTGGGTATAAAAATAACAGCAGACCCCAGAAATATAATGGAGTCAAACACACTACCATTGCTTAGAGAAATGAACCAAATGCTGAAAAATTTAAAAAACCGAGAGATATCATGGTGGGGCAGAATAAATCTAATAAAGGCATACATCCTACCAAAATGGCTGTATGTCTTTAGAATGATTCCCCTAGGAATCCCCCGACAATGGCTAGACCTTATTCAAACGTCTTTCTCAAAATTCATTTGGCAAGGGAAAAGACCAAGATTGGGGATTAAGATCCTATCAAAAAAGATAGATAGAGGGGGTCTGGGGGTTCCTGACATTAGAGAATATTATTCCGTCAGTATGATAAATCATGTTGTAAATACGCAAAACCCAAGAAAGCAAAGCGAAGGCTGGGCAATGCTGAAAAAATGTCAACTTAAAAAAAATTTGGGATTAACAGACAGTATCTGGCTTAGGAATTATAACAATACAAGAGAGGACGGCGGCCTGGTTCTATCACACCTGTTGGAGTTTTGGCATAAAACAAAAAAAAAGATAGGTCTTCATGAAAAACATATAAATGGTAATAATATAGATCTAATCTCAATAGAACTAGAGAATCTAGACCTGCGGAAATGGCAAAAGGGAGGAATATATAAGCTTGCAGATCTGATGAGAGGAAATCAAATTAAATCCTTTTCAGAACTTCAAGAAGAATATGGGTTGAAGAGTAAGGAAATATTTAACTATATAAGAGTCAAAGGTTATTTAACGGCACATTTATTAAAAGAAGAAGATAGGCAAGGAAGGAAGGCTTATGACTTAATATTTGCCAAAAATGGAAAATTAAAAATCAGACAATATAAAGAACTGATAGAGACAGGAGTAAACATCCCAGCAATTTCAACATGGAATAGAGAATTGAAAATTAATATTAGAGAAAAAGACTGGTTACAATCTATAAATAAAATAAGGAAAACTATCCACTGCTTGAATCTCCTGGAGACATTCTATAAACTAATAAACGGTTGGTACAATGTACCAAAAAAAGTGGCAAGAATGTATCCGGGGACTTCAAATCAATGCTGGAGGTGTAGTAAGGAGGAGGGCTCTTACGTACACATATGGTGGAGTTGTGAGGCCATACAACCAATGTGGAAAATGATAGGAGGAAAAATCAGAGACATCACTGGCATAACATTAAGTCATTCACCTGAAACCTGGCTCCTGTGTTTGTATTGGCCAAAAAATGACAAAAGAAATAGCCCAAATAATAACACACATTATAGTCGCAACATTGATATCGATTGCAAGAAACTGGAAGTCAACAGAAAAAATTAGCTGGAACAATTTGACAATACAAATAATATACCAAATGAAAATGGAAAGGGGAAGACTGAAATTGGAAAAAGTAAAGAAATATAAAGAAGTAGATTGGGGAAAATGGATTGCAACCCTGGAAACATCAATAAATACATTAAGACCTTAGAATGTGTGTAGAAAACAAAATAAGATAGAAACAGTAATTGAACATAAATGTCCCTCCTCTTGACACAAAAAACTACTCATGTTGGATATGCTTTTATTTTTTACATAATAGGTTAGACCTATCTATTATTCCAACCTCATGACAGGTCTCATAAAATAAGCAAATAAGGTAACCTCTATCATAAAACTTGTATCATAAAACTTCATTCAATCTATTTTCCTATACGGCACCATCTGGCGTTATTTATTTAACGTGAACTAGTTGACTTTTCGGTAGCGATTTTACCAATTTTTGTGTGTGTGCTGAATTATTTCTGAGTATATTATTTTTATCAGTTGGTTTGATATATAGGTCTGTAAACAATCCATGTTCACCTCTTTGAATAAGTTCAAGAAGTGAATTCTTGTTCTGTCATCTGAAACTGAATGTCATGTGAAAGCGAATTTTGTACAGCACATTGTCTATGTACCATGTACCTATACCAATGTTTCACATATGTTTTCTACAACAGATTTTGATATACATGATTTTACTCAAACACACTTATGAATTTATAATTTTCAAATCTATTTTTATTTTTAATAACATTTGTATTTTAATTATTTTATTATTATTAGCACATTTATGTGCAAGTATATTTAAATATTTTTATAACTAATGTAGTTGTAATAGATGAGATGTTTCTCCTAAAATATGGGAAAGATTAATGTGCAATTGTGAGGTTCCGGATTTTTTTGAGGAACTGAAGGAACCAGTTTAAAATTGTTATGTGCGAATAGACGGGAATTTTTCGTGTCTAGTTTAGCCTTTCTTTTTTTATTTGGTTTAATTGGTTCTTTAATGGGTTAAATTGTCTTGGACGCTGATAACAAGATAAAAAGGGCAGTCCTACACAGCTTTATCAAGCACCTTAACAAAGCTGACAGTTTACGCGAAAAGCGCTGTGCTTTTTTTCTCCGTTGTTCTTTGATCCTGACCGGCTTCTGTATTTGCCACGTGATACTGAGCTGAGCTTATTTGTCCCGGTGCAGCTGGCTATACAAGCAGGAGCTCTACTGAAGTCGAATTGGATTTTTTCATTTGAAGCATCGTTGGTTATACAATATTGGTACACTAAGTACCTTTAATTAGGACTCACCACCAATTCCAATAAGTTTTTATAAAGGGAATTCATTTTTCAGAAGTGTAATGGCTATTATATGTGTCATTTATTTGAGTTTGCATCATATTTTTACTAAAGCTGCTTGTTTTTACTATTTATTTAAGACTATAATAATTTTTGTATTTGTTTTTAACAATTAAGGAATACACTCTGTGGTATATCTCTCTTATACACTTTCTGCTGCAGTAGTTTTAATTCTTGATACAGATAACACTATGTGGCAAATTGTTTTTTTTCTCTACATATATTTCCTGAAAATAATCTCAAGTAAAAGTATTTTCCTCGGGACAACAACATAGTTAATAAGTGTTTCATTAAGTATACAATTTTTTTAAAAATATATATACATATATATATATTTACTTTCATTATAATGTTTCTCTGAACACTATTTTGTCATTAAGATTTATCTCCAGTTTATTATAATGTTGTGGTTTTTAAGGGAGGCTAGGTGGTTGTCTTGCATGAACTGTGAGCTGCTTTTTTTTTTTTTATTTATTCTTTTCCCTAATAACATGTAGCGCCGTCACTGTCACATTTTATATTTATAAGGAATTAACTAAGTTTTGTGATTGTAACACACTCAGCAACTGGGATGGACAACTTAAACAATAATTTGCTGTGGGAAAATGGGGAGAAAGATGAAGGAAATTCTAAACTAGACGTTAAAGAGAAGATGCAAACATATAGGCGTTGAAAGTGCAAACCAAGGCTGGGAAAATATCTGACTTCTGAACAGATCTTGAACTACATTTCCTCTTTTTTTTTTTTGCTGGGGTGACATGACTTCCTGTTTTAATGGGCGAGTGGAAGTTTTTAGCAGCCCCATACAGGTATCACTTTAAATAACCATCCAACTCTACTAAAGCCTGTAAGCCGGCTGAACTTTGGGCGCACTGCAGTTCTAAAGCAGCTGGAAGTAGTTGCACAGGGTAATGTCAATAGCCGTAGGTTTATCAAGTGGAAGAAGCAGAGTAACTAGTTGCAGATTCCTAGCTATTGACTAACCACAATGTGCAAGAAACTCAAATCACTCAAACTGTGGCTTGTCGAAGTTTCACATTCAATATGGAAAACCCGGTATTATCCGTTGAGAATGCGATGAGAGAAATTGATCAATTTGCAGATATATCACACTATTAACTAAATATATGGTAATGTCAGGCACTAACTAATGGTATAAATGATAGAGGCTTAGAAGAACTGAAGACGAAATATGGGTTAATTTGGAAAGTCGATCATATAGACTATCTAGGGATAAAGCTGTCATATGATCCAAGGCAAATTACTAATAATAACTATACCCCATTATTGAAAGACATCATCGACAAATTGAACGATTGGAAAACAATATACTCATCATGGTTGGGAAGAATTAATGTCATTAATTATTATGTCTTTCCCTGGCTGTACTTCCTACTTAGATCAATTCCACTGAAGATAGAACATAGTATCCTGAAACAATTCCAAAAACGATTTAATCTCTTTATATGGCAATGGAAACAACCCAGAGTTTCATTAAAGATTACCTCCAGATCCCAAAGACAAGGAGGACTGAGGGTTCCCGATTTAATTAAAACCCAAGACACAGTCATGTTGACACATCTAGCAAAATGGATTCTCATGGAACGAACAGGCAAGAGTCTAGCAGAAAACTTATTTTACCAAAAAAATCATTCAAATAACCCAATAGTCAAAGATCTGATAAGTATGTGGAAAAGGATAAAAAAAATATACATCCACTTATACAAGATAGAAAGATTTCTACCACTGGAAATAGCCGAGATGCACATTAAGGACATTAATCTTAAGGAATGGAGAGAGAGGTATCAATACAATTAGTCAGATTATTGGAAATAATAAAGTGAATCCATTTAAAGATATTATGGATCAATATGGCCTGCAATCAAAGGAAATTTATACTTACTTGAGACAAAAAAAACTTAATTGAAAAAGAAATAACCTCATTAATACATGAGGAAAACGCAGATATGGATACTTTTTTTAAGGCACTGTGGAAAAATGGATGGGGAAAAAAAGCACATGGTGCCTTGAAAAGAAAGATAGAATTTAATGAATTACCTGTTATAAAAAAAATGGGAAAATTAACTTAAATCAAACTTTGAGGAAGACTTTTGGTTGAAAGCCATAAGAACAACAAACTCATATTCCCACTCGCTGAATGTGATGGAAACATACTATAAAGTACTACCGTATTTAGATGGTATATGACTCCAGTGAAATTGAAAAAGATGTACCTGGAAGACAAAGATTTTTTTTGGAGGTGTCTAACAGGTAGGGGCACACTACCTCACTTATGGTGGGATTGTCAAATGGTGTCTCAATTGTGGGAACAAATAACAACATATCAATCGGTATTATTAAAAGTTAAGATGGAGTGCAAGCCAAGCCTGATGTTGTTCCATATAGAAATAAATAAATACGAACTAGAAAAAATAATCTTTATCACACAAGTCCTATTAGCTGCAAAACGAATCATTGCTAGGACATGGAAAACTGCAGGTCCGCTAAATATGGAGGTACTAATTACACAACTAGAATACCAAGCAAATATGGAAAAGGGGTACTATACCAATAACCAGGAAAACATGGAGACCTACTACAGAATCTGGTCACCCTAGCTAAACAGAACCTAGAGCAAATCAAATTAAAATCAGTAAGGTAAAGATAAAATCCAAGGATGTATGAAAGTTGAATGAATGCAGTGAATGTAAATGTTATTATAAAAATATTGTACTTTCCTATCCTTTATTATCACTTAAGCACTTTAACTGTTAATAACCAACTATGTATTTAGAGTTGTAAATAAGTAAGGATAAGTTAGAATATGGTATAGATATGTTGACTCAATTGAGCTGTTTATAATGAAGACATCACTAAGTGATAATCATGTAAAATATTTTTTTGTAAATCTGTTTGATACTTTGCAATAAAAAAAAAAAAATACATATATATATATACCGTATTTGCTCGAATATAAGACGAGGTTTTTTTCAGAGCAAATGCTCTGAAAAATACCCCTCGTCTTATATTCGAGGTCGTCTTATAATCTGATCTCAAATTGAGGTCAGACTATAAGACATGGATCCAGGTCCCCAGCAGAACTGCAGGGGACCTGGATCCCCCTCTCTAACAGCAGGGGATGTCTGCGCGATGAGCGCAGATTCCCCTGCTTCCGACCGGCACGACCACCGGGGCTTCTGTGAAGAAGCCGTGTACTTCCGCTTTCGTCACAGAAGTCCCGGCGAGCGTGCCGGGCGGCAGCAGGGGAGGTCTGTGCTCATCGTGCAGACTTCCTCTGCTGCCCCATTAGCCACCAGTGTGAATCGGGCAGCTGGGGGATGTCTGCACTATACGTGCAGACATCCTCCATGCTGCCCGACACCTCTGTCTATTATGACGGACCAGCTGTCCGTCATAATAGACGGAGGTGTCGGGCAGCATGAAGGATGTATGCACGTATCGTGCAGACATCCCCCAGCTGCCCCCACTAGCCACCAGGGAAAAAATCAAGGTGAGGGGGAGGGAGGGGGAATTAGACAGACAAGGGGAGGGGGAATTAGACAGACGAGGGAGGGGGGGAATTAGACAGACGTAGGGAGGGAGGGGGGAATTAGACAGACAAGGGGAGGGGGGAATTAGACAAGAGGAGGGAGGGGGGAAATAGACAGACAAGGGGAGGGAGGGGGGAATTAGACAGACAAGGGGAGGGAGATAGACAGACAAGGGGAGGGGGGAGATAGACAGACAAGGGGAGGGGGAGAGAGGGGCCGCATTGGCGCATAAAAGGAAATAAAAACAACAAATGCATTTGTATAATATAATTTTTTTATTAAATATTAAAAAGCAATTTACAAATATACAAGTTAAACTTTTTTTCCTATAGGGTAGTCTTATATTCAGGCTTTTAGTTTTTTTCCTAAAGGAATATACAAAGTTTGGGGGGTCGTCTTATAATCAGGGTCGTCTTATAATCGAGCAAATACGGTATTCATTTTCATTGTAATGTTTCTCTGAACACTATTTTGTTAATAAGATTTATTTAATCTCCAATTTATTATAATGTTGTGGTTTTTAAGGGAGGCTAGGTGGTTGTCTTGCCTGTACTGTGAGCTGCTTTTTTTTCTTTATGCATTCTATTCCCTAATAACATGTGGCGCCGTCACTGTCACGTTTTATATTTATATGGAATTAACAAAGTTTTGTGATTGTAACACACTCAGAAACTGGGATTGACAAATTAAACAATAATGTGCTGTGGGAAAATGGGGAGAAAGATGAAGGAAATTCTAAACTAGGCGTTAAAGAGAAGATACAAACATATAGGCGTGGAAAGTGCAAACCAAGGCTGGGAAAATATCTGACTTCCGAACTGATCTTGAACTACATTTCCTCTTTTTTTTGCTAGGGTGACATGACTTCCTGTTTTAATGGGCGAGTGGAAGTTTTTAGCAGCCCCAAAGAGGTATCACTTTAAATAACCATCCAACTCTACTAAAGCCTGTAAGCCGGCTGAACTTTGGGGGCACTGCAGTTCAAAAGCAGCTGGAAGTAGTTGCTCAGGGTAATGTCAATAGCCGTAGGTTTATCAAGTGGTAAAAGCAGTGCTGTATTTACCACGAGGCATCCTAGGCGGATGATTAGGGCGGAAAATTTTGGGGGGCGGCAGCGCCCCCCAGCACTGGAAAAAAAAATGTAAAAAAAAAACAAAATCGGAAGATCCCCCCTCACCATCACTCTGCCTGCCAGGCTGCACGGGGAGCCGAACAGGCAGCACAGAGAAACCTCCGTGCTGCCTGTTCGGCTCCTCGTGCAGTGTGACACGGAAGTGCCGATAGTCACGTGATGGGCGCGCTGACGTCATACGCATGCCCAGTCACGTGACCTGTCGGCACAATCGCCGGGAAGCCGAACAGGCAGCATGGAGGGACCATGCTGCCTGCCACTAGCCACCAGGGAAAGGTAAGTGCTGATGGGAGTCAGAGTGTGTGTGATGGGAGACAGTGTGTGTGACTGAGTGTGATGGGAGTCAGAGTGTGTGTGATGGGAGACAGTGTGTGTGACTGAGTGTGATGGGAGTCAGAGTGTGTGTGATGGGAGACAGTGTGTGTGATTGAGTGTGATGGGAGTCAGAGTGTGTGTGATGGGAGACAGTGTGTGTGACTGAGTGTGATGGGAGTCACAGTGTGTGTGATGGGAGAAAGTGTGTGTGATGGGAGTCAGTGTGTGTGACTGAGTGTGATGGGAGTAGGAGTGTGTGTGTGATGGGAGTATGAGCTTGATGTGAGTATGAATGTTATGTGTGATGTGGGGTCATGAAATGGAGGTGATGGGGCATGTCTTAGGTGTGTAACGTGGGTGTGCAGCTTGGGTAGGGGGGTGCACGGATTTTGTCTGCCTAGGGCAGCACAAAATCAAGATACACCACTGGGTAAAAGCAGAGTAACTAGTTGCAGATTCCTATCTATTAACTAACAACAGTGTGCAAGAAACTCAAATCACTCAAACTGTGGCTTGTCGAACTTTCACATGCAATATCTTTATTGAGATGCTTTAACATTGTGATGGAAAGCTGGAAAGAATATGTCAGCATTGCTATAAATTAATATAATATATATTGTAACGGACAGTCTACCGGACGAAGTAGACCCTCTGTCCGTTGTGGGAAATCACCTCCTTAGCCCCCACTTACAGCTCAGCATTCACCCAGCAAGTCTTTCCTGGACCCTTGCTCTTTGTACCCAAATAGACAGGACATCTAGCAGTTAGGTACAGCAAGATTGAACAACTCCTTTATTTGTCAAGCAACACAGACTTATAAAAAGACATAAACATTACATCACAGACATTAGTATACAATGGGGGGATGGAACTAACAGTTCTCCAATAACTGGGGCTAGGAATACATTAGACTTTCAGACTGCAAACCAAATTACCATACAGTGAGTAGACACACAGTAAGAAACATAATGTACACAACATAATCAGTTTACCAGTTAATCCAGTTACTACAAAACAATGGATGTTGGAGTAAACTATCAATTATAGTCACTGACACATTATAACCTTCAGAGTGGTCTACTCACAGAATTAAACGTTACACATAAACCAATATACTAACAGAATATAACTAACAATTTTAACGTATAGAGTTATGGTACATAAGCCAGGGTCCATAATCTACAGGGAGGTATTTGGCCCTCAGGCCCCTCCAAGAACCCCAGTCAGGCAGGCTGTCAGAATTCACTTTCTGACAAATAGTAATTAACTTATCATCTTAAAGCATAAGAGCCCGGTTTGTTCCTCTTTCCCCATTCTATTATCATGAAGAGACTAGTCCATATGTAAAGAAATGATTGCAATGCACTTCAAATGTGGCCATATCTTGGAGTTTAAAAAACTAGCTAGTCTTTAACCCATTCCGGACGCTAGGACATTCTATGCCATCCTAATTTTACAGGTCTGAAATGACGCTAGGATGGCATAGAATGTCCAGAATGTCCGGCTCCCCGCGATGAGCTGTGCTCGGGACTTGAAGCGGGATCCCACCTGTCAGATAGGCAGGGAAAGTGTAGCTGATGCCACCATCACTCGTGAACTGTGGAGGTCTCAGGATCTTTTGCCAGGGACCTACAGAGTTTATTAAGACCCTGATCGAGTCTCTGCCATTGTGTTCCTGGCTACTGATCATCTTGTATCAGGAACAAAACGTGGCATTTTGGTGCTTGTGTCATTGGGGACGCAAGCACCATGAGCCACAAAGGCATTAAAGGGACTGTATCACCTGAAGAATGTTCTTACTGTGAGTGTAGAGCATAACTAATTATACAAATGATTGTATTAGTAAAATTGCAAACAAATGTCTAAATTAGGAGAAAAATGTGTTTTAAATGTGTCTGTGGAGTCTCCTGTTTATGACATCACCTATAGCACAGTATGCAAATTACACATTTCCCTTTAAAAAGCAGGTTATTTCCATACCGTGCCACAGGTGATGTCATGAGCAGGAGACTCCAAAAACACATTTTAAACAAATTTGTAGCCTAATTTAGGCATTTTCTTGCAGTTTTGCTAATATAATATAATGTATAGGTCATTTTCAATGATGTTTATGTTATATTCACAGTAAAGACAATGTTCAGGTGATACAGTCCCTTTAAATGAGTATGACAGTGGGATATTTGTTTGATTTCTTTGTGGGATTGTCAAAAACATTTCTTTTTATATAACGATGACTGCCACTTTCAGACGGGTAAATGTTCACATGGGCAACTTGCTTTATATTTCCATTATTTCCATTATTTTATTCAGCATTTATCTAAGGGTTAAAAACAGAGGAACTTCTAATGGAACATAAATATACATTTCAAGACCTTCTCAAATAATTAAGTAAATTTTACACACTCATTAACAGACCATTTGAGTAATAATGGTTATACTATCGATGAATTTGAAGATATTTCCCCAAAGCAGTGGTATCACAGATGAAAAAGAACAGTTCGATTTTGCAAATCTGGTTGACTCAGTGGGAAAGCATCAAATAATATGAAGTTAGATGAGTTATTCTTTTAGGGGGCAAGTAAGCAGACTATGAAATGTAAGCAAAAATGAACTAACAAACTAAAAAAAAGAATAATATATTAAGGTGAGCAAAAGTGCTCAGACCAGATGGCATACACCCAATGGTCCTGAAGGTGGTTTAAATTAAATGTTGCTTTTGTTTGGCATTTGGTATAGAAAATATATGTGGCATACTTCAGGGTGGTATAATAGTCTAGGTTTGGTACAAACATGCACTATGTTTGTACCAAACCTGCAACACTGTGGATACTGGTTCACTGTTGTCAATCTCACCAAAGAGACACCCTTGGGAGGATTGAGTATTAAACTTACAGAAGACAAAACAGGAACTCTTTATCTCCTAAGATCCATAGCCCTATAAATAAGTGCCTCTCAGTGAGAGATGTATTAGGCAGTCAGTGTTAAGATACATATAAGATATATATAGTGCATGATAGGTGCAGACATCCTCCATGCTGCCCAACACCTCCGTCTATTATGATGGATAGCTGGCCGGAAGGACCCGGCTTCATTATAGAAGTCCAGGCGGTCGTGCCGGGCGCTCATCGTGCAGACATCCACCGGCTGTTAGCAGGGGGAATTCAGGTCCCCTGCAGCTCTGCGGGGGACCTGGATCCCAGTCTTATAATCTGACCTCGATTTGAGGTCAGATTATAAGACGACCTTGAATGTAAGACGAGGGGTCTTTTTCAGAGCATTTGCTCTGAAAAAAACCTTGTCTTATATTCGAGCAAATACGGTAGCTTTCCCTATTCAACCAAGCATTCGGTTCGCATTTCTTGCTTCTCTGTTACATTGTCTATCTACCTCTAACTCCTCTGAAAAAATTAGCCCTAAATCTGTTTTCTCAGATGTTGAGGTAACAACTGTATAAAATATTCTAAATTGGTTGTGTGTTGCTGTGTGTGTATTTGTGTATGTGTGTGGCATGTGAAATGGTCTGTGAACAGACTCAGACTCTGGACAAAACAATCTGTCTCTCCCGGGACCACACACTGGATCCGCTACTGATCCCATCATGCATCATCAACATATTTGTCTTTACTTTACTTTAGCTGAAGTAGCATCTCTTCCTCTATAAACGCCTTCATGTTATCTGTAAAAACACAATTTTTTATTGAGGTAGACAGTTAGACCTTCATCCTCTTCTGCTACATTCCTTCTTTTGTTTTTAATCTAACTAAGCCTCGTTTTACTTACCTTTTCTCATTTATGTATCCAAAAAATGTTTTGTCCCCCCCCCTTTTTTTTTTTTTTTTTACTAACTGGGCTATTTTTGTTCCTGTGTGTGATTTAAAGGCAATTAAAACTTTATTTGCCTCTTTCTGCCTAATCTTCCTCACTCTGGTTCTTTTTATAGTTGCTAAATGCTAACTTTTTTTTTTTTTTTAAGATTTTTTCCACTTTTGAAACAGTGGTTTCTTCAATGTTTTGCACTTAATGACAAGCCTAATACAATATATGCAACTTTTAAATAATCCCATTTCTAATGAATTTCATTTAAACCACTCCAGTCTGATACTAACTCCAATACACACAGTCTAATTTTAGAAAAGTCAGTTTTTCTAAAATGTAAATGTTTTGTTTTTGCGTGGTTTGAACAATAGATCCCCATCTTTCACTTACAGTAATATCTGAAACCAAACCTCTATTTGTGAAATATTGAATCTAATATGACTTTTCGAGTTGGCTCCTCAACTACTTGCTTCAGAGATAATCCCAGTGGTGAGTTTAGAATATCTGTACTCCTGGCACTACCAGTTATTTTTGTTTTCCAGTTTACATTAGGAAGATTAAACTTACACATAATGTCATTTTAGCTATTTCCTAAATTTACTTGTCATGGGGGTCTATAACTCACACATATACATGATACTGTATGATTCCCAAATTCTAACATAAACCAGACTTATTCTATGTTCATCTCACTGTATAAGGTTGGATGTTATGCTATCTTTCAGTCTTCCCCCTTTATTTCCTTCTGTTTTTTTCAATATAAAGCTTCCCAGTCATCTTTCTCAATATACCATATCTCTGTAACAGCCACTACTAGAGTTGAGTAGACACCTGGATGTTCGGGTTCGGCAGGTTCGGCTGAACTTCGAAAAAATGTCCTGGTCCGTGCTCGAACTTGACCCCGAACTTGACCCCGAATCCCATTGAAGTCTATGGGGACACAAACTTTTGGCCACTAAAATGCCTCTAAAAAAGTCCTGGAAAGGGCTAGAGGGCTGCAAAATGAAGTAAAATGTGGGTAATAGTAGGACAAGTGCCCTGCAAGCAAATGTGGATAGGGAAAAAACTTAAAATACCATAAAATACATACAAATTACAAATACAGCTGAGCCATAAAATAGCACTAAATGGAATCTTTGATTTTAGCTTTGGAAGAACATAAATCTAAATCTAAAGCATGGCTGCCAGGAGGATCAACAGAATTATCCATTTGAGAGAGGGTTGGAGTGCAGGGTATTCTCTTTCAGTTTATACTAAGTGTCCCATAGGTTGAGGAGGCGGTGACCGTGGCGGTGTAGGTGGAAGCGGCGCTGGAGGAAGAGCAGGAAGTAGCCATAATTTTTCAAAATGCGCTGTAAGCCCAGTATTGGACTGTTCTATTTGACTCTCAGATATGAAGTGCACCACAAGATGCAAATGTACTATTTAGCACCCAAAACAATTAGAATTTTTCAAAGTGCGCTGTAAGCACAGTATTGGACTGTTCTATTTGACTCTCAGATATGAAGTGCACCACATGACGCAAATGTACTTTTTAGCACCCAAAACAATTAGAATTTTTCAAAGTGCGCTGTAAGCACAGTATTGGACTGTTCTATTTGACTCTCAGATATGAAGTGCACCGCAAGACGCAAATGTACTATTTACCACCCAAAACTATTAGAATTTTTCAAAGTGCGCTGTAAGAACAGTATTTGACGGTTCTATTTGACTCTCAGATATGAAGGACGCAAATGTAATATTTAACACTAACAAATTGCAGTATTTAAAAATGCCTAGATGTTGCCCACTGAGCTAACAGAACAGGATTAAAGTCATGTGCCTGGCACACATACAGTTGCAAGTGCACTGCACACTCTGTGTCACTGAGCTCAGAGCAGGGTGCAAATATGTAGTATAGCACCCACTAAAATAATCACTGTAATTTTAATAATCGCTGTAGGATTATGCCCCTCAATATGCCAGGATTATGCCCCTCAATATGCCAGGATTATGCCTCTCGATGTGCCAGGACTTAGCCACCCAATATGCCAGGATTATTATGCCACTCAATATGCCAGGATTTTCCCACCCAATATGCCAGGATTATTATGCCACTCAATATGCCAGGATTTTCCCACACAATATGCCAGGATTATGCCTCTCAATGTGCCAGGATTTAGCCACCCAATATGCCAGGATTATTATGCCACTCAATATGCCAGGATTTTCCCACCCAATATGCCAGGATTATTATGCCACTCAATATGCCAGGATTTTCCCACATAATATGCCAGGATTATGCCCCTCAATATGCCAGGATTATTATTCCTCTCAATAAGCCAGGATTTAGCCAGCCAATATGCCAGGATTATTATGCCACTCAATATGCCAGGATTTCCCCACACAATATGCCAAGATTTTGCCCCTCAATATGCCAGGATTATGCCACTCAATATGCCAGGATTTTCCCACACAATATGCCAGGATTATGCCCCTCAATATGCCAGGATTATGCCCCGCAATATGCCAGGATTACGCCTCTCAATATGCCAGGACTTAGCCACCCAATATGCCAGGATTATTATGCCACTCAATATGCCAGGATTTTCCCACACAATATTCCAGGATTATGCCCCTCAATATGCCAGGATTATGCCTCTCAATGTGCCAGGATTTTTTTTTTCACGGTTCCAGCGCCCCCTGCTAAGTTGCGCCCTAGGCGGCTGCCTAGGTCACCTTACAGGTGGCGCCGGCCCTGCCGAATCCCGAACTCCAACACGAACATACAGTGGAATGTCCGTGTTCGGGTCTGGGGTCCAAAAACCGTAATGTTCGGTACAAACCCGAACAGTGCGGTTCGGGTTCGCTCAACACTAGCCACTACATGTGCATCCTCAGTTGGCATTTTTGCCACAAGTTCATGGATCTTTTTCCCTAAACTGTGAGCATTATTATCTGCTAGTCTTTTTTTTAAATTGTGGCTTGTATTAGCGGGACCCGTGGCCTGATTGATCTTTATGAAATGTAGTTTTGCAAGAGTGTACTTGGCTATGCTACCAATACCTGATAAGGAAACTACCCAAAATGTCAGGGATGAGAACTACTCTCATATATAGTGAGAAATGTCATCTTTTTTTCCCACTGTAATTTTTAAGAGAGGGTTTTTTTTTTATTATACATAAAAATTGCAATGGGCTTTTTTAAAAGAGCTTTTGTACCCCTACCTTTTTTTAATCCACTTTGCACTTTTACAGTCTTGTCAGGGGGTATATTTAAAACTCCTCTACAGCCATTAAGCCCTTTATTGATTAATCCAGCCATAAAAATATCTGATTCTTATATATTTCAAATGTGCATGCTCTGATTTATCCATTTGCAGTGTTGTAGCTGATTTAATATTTTCCATTCCTTTTTTTATTTGATTTTTTTGTAGCTCCTGATTAAATTCTTTTAATTTCTCTGTTTGTGTTGTCCATTTGTCTTCCAGTGTGCCTGCAAAGCCTCCATCGATAGAATCCACTTGCTAGAACATTACTTTTCTCAAGAGCTATTCAATTATAGAAGATAAGTTGATTGTAGAGGTTATGTTGCTGTTCTCATTTTATCTCTCGGACATATAAAATGTTGCCGGTCGTGAAATTCTGGCTAAATTAAACTTCTGTACTTTTGTACATTTCTGTTTCTAAATTGAGTTGCTCTTATTTGTGACTACTTTCTGACATTCAGAATCAGACATAAGGATGTTTCTATATGAGGTGCTTGAAATTACACCGTTGCCTGTTAGCACCAGGGAGAGCAATTATTCTTATCCACTTATCTATAAATTCAGATTTGTACACTGCTATTAACGGCACTGCCTGGTGCCCAAAATGCATCTTCCAAATGTTAATGCATATTAAAGTACATTCAACGTACTTTACAATGCATATTTTAGATTTTACATTTTGCTTTTCTTAAAATATGAAAATCTTCACATGTGAAATTACAGCAGTTTGTAAGATACCAGGACTGCCCACACTAGCTGAGTAAAGGTCATTTTCTTCTTCTTTTCTTTTTTTTGCTGCAGGAACCAATGAGAATAATGCCATTCAAATGAATGGAATATCCTGTTTCGATAGTGATGTTGTCAGACAATGTGTTGCACTGTTAAGAGACCGTACGTGTACAAGAGTAAGGTTTCTTCATTCCAGACAAAGCATTCTATTCCACCAGCATAGTGGCAGAAGAAGTGACTAAATTAAACAAAACTGATCCATGCTCGGTGACTTTACACAATCAGTGAAGCAGTACCTGTAGGATGCAGGGGAGGACTTGAGTAGAATATAAAAAATGTGATTTATGCAGAATGCCTGCATCAAATCACACTGGCAAATGCCTGTGCACTATTCAAGCAGTAGTCTTCCACTAACACCAAATTGAGTTTGGGGTCTAGACTGTCCCTTTAAGCATATACACAACAAAGGAAAACTGCTGTTATCTGAGATGTCCATGCCATGATTCCCCCTTTGGTTCTATTTGAATGATGGCCGTTCACGCCTCGATTTGGGAAATACTTCTACTTATACTTTAGTCCCCTCCTCCTTCCAAATGCCTTTGTGCCTGCCTGCCTAATTATGGAGGTGAGTTTAAAAGTCCTCAATACACTCTGATACCTTACTTATGTTAAAGGTATATCCTTGTTTGGACTTCCTTGTTAGTATTTCTTGGCTTTCTCTGACTTCGCTACCTCCTCCTGTCGTGATCTCAGCTTGTCATTTGGTTTTGACCCTTTGCAGCATGCCCTGACTGCGGTTCCACTTTATGATAATGTCCTTGACTGATCCTTGCCTGTTATGTTTGTTTTCGGCCTTCCAGAGCTAGACTACTGTCTTCCAGATTGCATACTTGTATCCAGCTGAACCTGTCATCCAGGTTTCTATCCACCGTGATCTGTACGGCATCTGTTGGTTGTTCCTGTCTATCTATTTATGACCTTTAAGCTATAGAGTTACCATTTCTAGGTTCTCTGATTCCTGAGATCTGGTCAGTGCTCCACAAGCCACCGTTGGCTGGCATCTCAGGCTCAATCTAGGGTACGTGGCTATTGGGTGAAAACACCTGTGCGCATCTCTGGTTCTGTAATCTTGCTGTACCTTATTCCATACTCTGCACTGAGGTTCCAGAATCACTCACTACAGCTGCAACCCCAATCATTTACAATACATAATTATAGAATCCCTATGGTGTACTTGACCCCATATCACATGACATGTTTTATTATTGCATCTAGTTATTCACATAGATAGATCAAATTAATTTCCTTTACAATGTGGAATTTATCAAGGGCTGCATTGTTAAATAAATGACCTAAGCTGTATTTATACTGTGAATGTAGAGAAAAAAATAAACTATAGTCTGTTGTCTTAAGAGTAAGAGAAATAAAGAGAAAATGTGCTTTAGTTTTGAAAGTAATACATTTGCATATCAAGCCACAAGGTTACAGGTGACCCCACTGACACATTTAAAACCTATTTTTTCTATTACTTTATGCATCCACTAACTGTTTACATGATTATTTTTCTACATTTACAGTTCAAACAATGGTTAGTTGATGAAGTTCCTTTAAATCATTTTAAGTGTATTTTTATTAAATGTACATATACCTACAACTTGCCGAAACATTTTTATTTGGCTGGATGCCTAAGAGTAATGTGAAAAATTAGGACTCCATCATTACACCGGTATTAGAGACATCAGGGGTTATGTACACATTTATACATACAAACAAATTGTGGAGAAAAGTTCTAAAAGTGGTCTCGCCATTATTGATATGTTCCTGTTTATTAGAATACTTTTAAAAATTTGCCTTAGAAATAAACTTTATACATAGCCCCCATCATGCACTGTACATTAATAGATGGGATTGTTCACATTCCTGTGGAAAATCTGCTATGTTATAAAATATCTGTGTATACTTTGTAAAATCCCTTTCAGCCCCCATGTGGTCTGTTCATGTCGTTGCAGTCTCTCTCTTCAGAATGGTTTGGCATATTAATAGACACTAGGTGGCAGATGAAACATGGTCAAAAGCCATCCAACAGTTTGTTGGACACAAATACTACAGCACATGAAATATATTCTATACTGTGCTGAATGTTAAATACATTATCAGCTTTTAGTACAGGGAGTGTTGCATCATGATCTAAGGCATAGTACTTCTCTCTTTATATATATGAGGAACAATCTTGCTGGATTATATGGTATGAGGGAAGAGGTGCATTAAATAACACTAGCTATATGCAGAAGGTGTGAAGAGAGTTAATAGTAGCATCAACCTAACGTTTTAATTAACACGTATTCTTTAACTCGTTTTACAATCTCATTCATATTCAGTTTCCATTGATTGGTGCTCATTCTTTTCTTTGCACTTGTGCTTGTATCTAATGTTTAAATTACGCAACACACTTCCATCCCTAAGAGAATATCAATGAGCTAGAGTACAAAGGAGAGAGCTGAGTTCACCACAGAGAGGCAGGGAATCTGCAGTGTCTAAGAAAGTTAAGACAAGAGAAATGGAAAAAAAGGGTAACTTAGGTCCAGAGATTTTGTCAAAGAAATGTGATAGTCCTGACGTTTGAGAATAGGCCTAATATATTGGGAATTTTTATTGTACATTCATAAAGAGAGTTTTACAAAAGTTACAGATGAGTGTCTTATTATAAAATAATATATATGTAATACCATGTGCATCAATGTAAAAGTTCTTAAGAAGGCTGAGCTGGCTTCAATAGCACATATTCAGGACCAACAAAAGCATTTTGGATTACCTCAAATTCCCGTTTACTTTCCCAGATTTGTATTGACAGTCTTTGTCTTTGGTTTAGTGTGTCCTAGTGAATGGATGTTTCTCAAAGTTACCAGACATTGACATGTATTCACTAAACATTGAATTGTCCTTTGAAAATGTAAGGGTCATCTCAGGTAGCTTCTATGTTCAGAGCTGAATTTGAGCGCTCAAACTCACATAGCACTGATTTACCTCCAAATATAACAACCATTTACAGGCAATCTCACACAGTTCAGACTTCGAAATCATCGGAAATTCAGCCAAAATTCTGCTAATCCTATGTGAGGTTTTGCACATTTCATAGGAAATAGGCCCAGGTTTAATAAATTGATACAAATTATTGTCATAATCAATTTACTTGCAATGACTGTCAAGGATTGTGTGTATAAATACTGAGCACATGGCAAGATCACCATTTTAGAGCAGGGTCTGCAGCCAACTTCCATAATGGCAAGTCAGGAGTCAGGGCAGGAAAAGGGGGCAGTATTGAACATCCAATGATGTGTTATGCATGTCAAATGATATGTATTAACACTGTTCTCTCACTTTACTTCTAGCATCTGCAGCTCATCTGTGGCCCCGCAACCAACTGTATCATCTGATGGCAAGGCCCCATGGCCTGAAACAGGTTACACAACAGCTCCTCGAACTTCACCAGGTTGGGCGGCGGTGCAGGTCTTGATGTTGGCTTCCTCTTCACCTGTCTACGTTAAGTCAAACATACAAATATAGGTTCATGAAAATGTCACCAATAGAAGAAACATGTAGAGCAGATAAGGCTTCATTCATGAAAGAGGGAATTACGTGGAACTGAGAATGGATATCCATCTTTCTCACTTGTCTGTGTGATTCGGCAGGTCCCCTCCACTGGCTCCCCATCTGCTCTAGGATAAAATTTTAAATTCTGTCTTTAAACTACAAAGCCCTCCATTGCCTCCCTCGTTAACGATACTTCCCTACACGACCTCTGCGCTCCTCAGTGGGACTACAGCTTTCCTCCAACCTCATCACCTCTTGTCACTTGCGCCTCCAAGATTTTTCCCTAACTGCCCCCTCTCTTTGGAACTCCCTTCCGCAGAGCATCCAGCTCTCTCCTTTCTTTTCAAACTTTAAAAAGTCCCTCAAAACACATCTCCTTAGTAAAGCTTACTACCCATCCAACTAGCACACTGGTTGATTTACCTTTAGCTAATCCCACCTAGCTCTCGCTGTCCTCAATCACTGATAGTATCAGGTAGCTTACGACATATACAGCTAGAGCGCACACAATTAATCTTTGGCCAAACCCACCTAGTGCCAACCATCCATATTACTGTTACTATAACTACATTCCCTCTGTCTTCTTCACTCCCTTATGTGTTTCATGTACCCCATTCCCTCTAGATTGTAAGCTTGCGAGCAGGGCTCTCTACCTCATGTATCTGTTCTAGTTTGTCTAACTTAGTATATAGTTCCCTTCTATGCTCTGTATGTAGCACTACGTAAATTGCTGGCCCTATATAAATAAATGTTTATGTAATGTATAAAATATCACAGGTAAGGACAAAATAAGCTCACTTGAAACATTCTCAATGTCAGCAACTCATAAGAATTATTACAACTCCGCGTCTATGACCTTAATGTGGGTATTACAATCCTACTTTCACACAATCCCCTCTTTCTGAAGTGAAGCCCAATGAAAATGTTGATATGAAATGTTCTTCTCCCAACTGTATGCACTCAACACTAACAATGCATTCTTCTTCATCATCTCCAACAGAGCTAACTTCACCATCTCTTGGAACTGCCAGTTCCTGATGTGCAGGCCTTGGAATCCACCACCCAAAGTAAATACACGTTTTCATCACATCAGTCATGCCAGATGTTAATGCAAACGTACATAGTTACATGTAGGTCACCATCTTCTTACATACTACAGTACATCTTTGTCCACAGAAATGTGCATATAGATGTACAGCTGAATGACATCTATGTACTTGCACACTACATTGATAGGAATGTGTAACTTCTCCTAGGTTCAATCATAGAATTTGCATGCAATGAGTTGTGCATAGGCTTCTGTTATGTAACTGATTCTGTAACTAGCTATAATAACTGTAATGACAACATTAGATTATTAAAATGGTGTTAATTTGTATCAGGAATGTCAAACTACAATAGTTCAGAATTCAGATAATCATGCATTTTAACTCCAAAATGATCTGATGTCTCTAATATGCATTGCATTGTCCAAAACATATTCTTTTCCTTCAGTTTTCACAGAAGGAGGTGAGTTCAAGATCAGCCAGGCACATCAGCAGCTCGTTTACAACCTCATGCCCTTTATTAAGTGACATCATTCAACGATGCTGTCCATGGTCCGATTGCTGGTACTATGTGTGATTTGGCAAACCAGAACCAACAACTGACCATGATGGTTAGCAACAAAGAACAGTTCCCTGCTCAGATGAATGGGAAGTAGGATCGGTTCCTTAGTCACTTATATGTGGGAGATGTGAATCTGGAACAGATGAAATTGATGTACCAGCAGGAGTGTCAAGCTAGAGTTGAGCACCGCAGGTATAAGCACACTGAATTGGCCCAGAAGCATGCTAAATTAGAGCTTACCACTTCACCAGAGGCATGGCCCATGCCAAACATATCTCCATCAGCACAAGTGGTTGAAAGTCAAGCTGGTGAGAGGACAATGATATAGATATGACTAGATGGTTGCTTAGTACATCCTCTTCCTCCTCCTCATCTGATGATGATGAGTAAATCACACTGTTGCATCTTGGTAGTAGTGATGGAGCTCTTGTTTACCTACTATTACCCAGTTTTACTCCTTCATTGAAGAAACTCTCACTGCCGCAGGCTTGCTAATAAAACAAAAACAAATAAATAATCAAAAAATACAACAAAAATATCATAATGGATACAAATCCTGAAAACAAAAGTACTGAAAGCATGTACTTAAGAATAAATAACAAAACATGTATAATGCTGATGAATTTCTAGTGATAACTGCATAGGGGGGTCACATGACCATGTGTACATGGTATTGTTCTTCATCAACAGCTGTTATGTCATTGCAATGACATATGCAGGGGTGTAGGGGTCAATGGGTGAAGAGTATAGTTGTAGCTTTATTTATACCATGAGAACAAATATATATATATATATATATATATATATATATATATATATATATATATAAAACCACTGACCTTTAACATGTCATATAGGTTTGTTGTTGTTTTCTTTTTTTTTTTTGTATAAATATTCTATTCCAGGAGCACAGGAAGTGACTAAATGAAACTAAACTTTATATTCTCAGTGTCTATATAATCCATGCTGCCACACCTGCGGTAAACATGCAGAGTATTCACTGGGGGAGAGCTTCAGTCAAATATTAAAAATGTGATTTATGCAGAATGCCTGCATCAAATCACACTGGAAGAAAAGCCTCTGCACTATACAAATAGTAATCTTCATCTTGCACCAAAGTAAGTTTGGGGACTAGACTGTCCTTTTATTAGCTGCAACACTTGAGGATGGGCAGGCCCTTTAATGGAGCAGACTGTTGCACTTTGCTGCTCCGTGCAGTGTTTTATTCCCCTGATCTTTTCTGTGTCTGGGGAGCTCTGATAGAAGGAGGTCTCAGCCAATCAGGTGAGACCTCTTAACTCCCTGATTGGCTCAGTCCCTCCTTCACACAAGGACCTCAAAGCAAAGAGATGGCTGTACCAGGTAAGGTACAGTGTGTGTATGTCAGTGTGAATCAGAGCGAGTTTGTGTATGTCAGTGTGAGTGAGTGTGTGTGTCAGTGTGAGTGAGAGAATGTGTGTGTGTGTATGTGTGAGTGACAGACTGTCTGTGTATGTGTGTGAGTGAAGGGATAAAGGGGTTAACTTTTCTGATACTGCCTATATCTGTCTAGCCTGACACCGCCTATATCTGTCTAGCCACACAAGGGGTTAATTCCTCTGACACTGCCTATATCTGTCTAGAAGAAAAAAATTGGTTCCTGCAGCAAAAAATAGAGGAAATTAACTTTTACTCAACTAGTGACTTCTTGCAAACTGCTTTAATTTCACAATTTCATCTAGCTGAAAGTATTTTATATTTTAAGCAATGCAAAATGTAAAACATACATTTAAAGTATTTGAAAGCACATTAATATGCATTAACATTTGGAAGATGCATTTTGGGCACTAGACAGTCCCTTTAAAGAATTAATTCATTTATAATATGCTTATATACTTACTTCATGCTACCAATATATTTTTTTTATCATAGTCTGATCAAATATTATGTCTAATAACAATAATAACTCTATATATACACTACTTTCTGATTATTCTTTACATATTTCATTAAAGAGCCAATAAACCATTTTTTTCACTGGTGCTTCTAATATAGAATGTTAGTTGTTCCTATAGTAAGGACGAACTGGCGTGTACTTTTAATAGTACACGCCAGTTTATCCTCTGACCCACAGCTGCCATGCTTCCATAGGAAGCAGGCAGCCGTCTGGTCGGCGCCCGGCTCTCTTTGCTAGCGCAGAGAGAGCCCCTCGTTTTTGCATGGGATCAGCAGGTTGGACCTTAATTAGGCCCCCCAGCTGATTCCATGCAAAAATGACGGTCTCTCAGCTGTCAGAGCGAGGAGGAAGAACTGGAAGAGGAACTGCTGTGTCTTGCATGTGAGACACAGCAGTGAGTAAACCCGTGTATCTATTCAGATACACGTCGGGTTTACTTACAAGTCCCGGGACATGTTTTGTTTAACCCTTGCTTCCTTGAGGAACTTGTTAAACAAGTTGGAATGTCCCTTTAATACCAAACAAAATGCTGTGATGTGACTGGTGTGTAGCAAAGGGTCTGTGAGAATGGCTGCTATTTATTACATCTGGGATTACATCTTTCGAACTACATGCACCATGATGCTCAGTCATTATGTTTGACTGGGTATCATGGAGGTCGTAATTCTCAAACATATGCAGTGCCTAGCCACCATTGTATTGCATCATATGTTGTAGTTAGGGTAACCTCAGCTAATGCCCTGTGTGATTTGGACAGCTAAATACTGAAATGCTATTATTTTGCACTAACCTTTGTGTGACCCTTTCGTGTTAGCTTGTGTTTTAAGTGTACTGTGCTATATTGTGATTTATTGCCATTCTGGGGAAGAGAATAATTAATATTTAATTACTTTGAGTTGAACTTTTGTGGCACAATATGCTCCACTCTTGAGAATAATACCTAGAGTCTGAATCCCTGCCAGATGTAAGGGTTCTGGATGTCACCCAATTAGGGAAGGAAACCCACTCTCGGGACTTGCAGATAATTGTAGAGAAATGGATGCATATGAGCATGCCAATAGGCTACAAAATATAACGCCAGTGCTGAATAAGACTGTGTGCTGAACAAACTAAACTGATGTAACTCACGGATTAGCAATAAACCACAACATTGTTTTGTTTATGGTAAACTTGAGAAATATCACAGTTCTGCATAGTCACCAGACATACATTTCCCAACAGGATATCATGCTCCATGTATTAAACTATAATGGAACCAATGTATTTTAATAAACATGTAATTCATATAGGTCCAATTTAATATGGAAGTGATCTGATTTGAGTTAAGTATTTTATTTGTAAATACTGAAAATTAGTCAATGTTTAGAATCTAGGCATAAAAGGGTGCAAACAGGGATGACACCTATTAGAAACATAGAAACATAGAATGTGTCGGCAGATAAGAACCATTCGGCCCTTCTAGTCTGCCCAATTTTCAAAATACTTGTATTAGTCCCCAGTTCCAGGCTATTCCATACATCCACTACTCTCTCAGTAAAGTAATACTTCCTGATATTACTTTTAAATCATTGCCTCTCTAATTTTAGACTATGTTCTCTAGTTGTGGTAGTTTTTCTTCTTTTTTTTTTTTTTAATTTGAAATGTTTTTTTATTTTCATAGAATATAGACATTTACATATATGAAAAACAAATGAAAAACAAATTACAGACACAGTTGTATAAAATTCAGTGCTTTACACAAGTTTGTATCTCGGGATGGAATCATCCATTGATCAAAACCTACAATTCTTTAAACTATCGGTTATTAAACATGTATCTGAAAATTTTTGAGGACATCATCCAAACAGAGAAAACATTGCTTAGAAAAACAGAAAAGAAAGAAAACAAAAGAATAGGAGGCAGTAAGTGTCCAAGAGTGAGACTTTTATTGTAGCATGAAAGGGACAGAAAAGGACAGGGGGGGGGGGGGGGGAGAGGGTTATTCCACTAGCATTCTGAGTGTGCAGCCATTGACCAAATTTTATAAATAGATTTGTAGAATAGTATTGATCCTTGAGATGTATAATGGAGGCGTTCCATGCGTAAATTGTAATCGATCAGGGCGTAGAGTTCTTGTGCTGTAGGTAACTTGGAAGTTTTCCAATTGCGTGCCAGAAACGTCTTTGCTGCTATCAATATATGTCCTATTATGATTTTATAAGATTTCTGAATTTTCTGCGGGAAAATATGAAGTAGAGCTAGTTCAGGTGTTTTTTTGTAAATCTATTTTTGTCGTTTCTTTAATTATTGCAAAGATAAGTTTACAGAACCTCTTTAGACAAGGGCAAGTCCACCAAATATGTAACAATGAACCGGGAAGATTGCACGAGCGCCAACATAAATTTGATACTCCTAGGTACATTTTTGATAGTCTGGTAGGAACCAAGTACCAATGAAGTAATATTTTCTTTGCTAGTTCAATGTGGTTGCTGCAATGGGAAATAAACAACATATTTTTTGTTGCTTGAGACCATTCCTGAGGGGAGAATTCACGTTCCAGGTCTTTTTCACATGCGCTCTGGAAAGGAGGTTTTTGTAGGGTTGGAGGTTGTAACATAACTTTATAACAGAAAGAAAGTAATTTATTTGCCGTTTCTGCTTTAAGACATTCTTGTGTGATTTTATGAGGGATATGTGTGGGGCTTGTGAGAGTATTCGGTATTGTTCTCAAAATGTGGGAAACTTGAATATGTTTGTAGAAATCTGTTGGAGGTAGGTTGTATTTTTTGCTCAATTGGGGATACGTGAGCATCGAACGGTCTGACATTAGATGTTTAAGCGTAAGTATCCCTGCTTTGGACCAGGAGAGGAGAGATAAGTTTGGTGAAAATAGTTTGAGGGCCCGTAACGGTGTGGCCTGGGTGAGGTAATCCAGTTCTGGTATCTTTTTGGCATAAATGTTCCATGTTTTCAATGATAATACAGAGCTTGGCAGGGAGACAGTACTAGACTTTACGTTAGCTTTTTTTGTCCATAGAATATCACACAGCCTATGCGGGTGTACTTGACTGTCTTCGATGTCTACCCATGCCATAGTGCCTTTAGGAACGTGGAGTCAAATGTTTTGTGCCATGCGTGCTGCTGAGCGTCCTACCCAGGAGAGGAACAACGAGTTCCAGTGGGACAGATCTTGTTTGATCCGTTTCCAGAGTTTGATTATGTTCTGATTCATCAGTCTGTCAGGGTTTTTTGTCAAAGTAATGCCTAAATAAGTGATATCTTCTTTCCTCCACTCAAATGGGTAGCTTTGTTTAAGTGAGGTCAACACTATCTTCGGAATGTTTATTGGTAAAGCTTGCGTTTTCGTCTCGTTCACTTTGTGGTACGAAATTTGGCCATATTCTCTAAGTAATTTTTGGAGATGCGGCAGTGAAGTTTCTGGCTCTGACATCGATATAATTATGTCGTCCGCGAATAAACTGAGTTTGGTGTCTTCCTCTTGTGAGTATTTAAAACCTATAATACCAGGGTTTCTTCTGATAGCTTCCGCTAAAGGTTCAAGAGATAAAACATATAAAATTGGGGAGACGGGACATCCTTGTCTCGAGCAATTTGTAATCAGAAATGGGTCGGACAAGAAACCTACATAATTTACTTTGGCTGAGGGGGTCGAATATAAGGCTAGGGCTGCTTTTATAAATTCTGTAGGGAAATTAAATTTGATTAGAACAGCTTCTAGGAATTTCCAAATGAGACGGTCAAATGCCTTTTCGGCGTCTATAGCTAATAGGAGAGTGGGGTTTTTGGACCTATTTGCCAAGTTGATTATATTACACATTTTTCTAGTGTTGTCTGAGGCTTGTCGGCCCGATACGAATCCTACTTGATCATAATTGAGTAATTTAGGTAGGAAGGATTTGAGCCTATTTGCTAGAATCATCGCATATAGCTTAATATCTGTGTTTAATAGGGATATAGGACGGATGTTCTGGCAAAGGGTGGATGGTTTGCCCGGTTTTGGTAATGTAGCTATATGGGCGGATAGCATTGAGTGTGGGAATTGGCCAGAGGTGCTACACGAGTTAAAGACTTTTGTTAGGTAAGGGACTAAAGTGTTCTTATAGGATTTATAGTACAGGTTGGAGTAACCATCAGGTCCTGGGGCCTTGTTGCGTGGAAGATCTGATATGCTTTTACCGATTTCTGCTTGGGTGAATGGAGCTTGTAGGTGGGATTTTTGTTCAGAGTTTAAGGAAGGGAGAGACAACTTGTGCAGAAAAGTATCAATTTGCTCTTGTTGTGGTTGGCTTGTGGTTGGGCAGTCTTTCAAGTTATACAGGGATGCATAATATTTGGCAAAGGTATTAGGAATATCTGCTGGGTTCATCACTTTATTGCCCACATTGTCAAAGATGTATGGTATCGCTTTCTTCATCTCCTGCTTCTTTAGTCGTCTCGCTAACATTGCTCCAGCTTTGTTGCTGTTGTTGTAAAATTTTTGTTTGAGTCTATTGAGCATATAATTAGTTTTCTGTAGTTGGAGGGTGTTCATTTCTTTTTTCAGTGTCTGTATTCGATTGCTTCTAATGGCATTCGGGCCTTGTTTATTTAGGGTCTCCAGTGATTTTAGTTCATTGTCTAATTGGGTCAGTTTCTTAATTCTTTGTTTATTTTCATGGGATGCAATCGAGATAAAGTTGCCTCTTATGACCGCCTTATGAGCTTCCCATAATGTCACCGGGGAGATATCTGGTGTGTCATTTGTAGAAAAGTAGTCTGTAATCTGCTTGCCTATTTGCTGTTGGATATTGTCTTGGGCTAAGAGAAAGTCATTTATACGCCACAAGCCTTTTCCTTTAAAGGGGAATTTTTCTTCTATTTCCATAAATAATGGAGCATGGTCGGACCAGCGGATGTGTCCGATTTTGCAGTTCATAACCCGTTGTAGGGTGATTTTATCCACCATGAAATAGTCTATCCTGGTATAGACCTTGTGGACCTGGGAGTAGAATGAGTATTCTTTTTGCGTGGGATGGAGAGTTCTCCAAGCGTCGTGTAACTTAAATTCAGACATTGTATTCTGAAGATTTAGACCTTGTTTTTTAAGGTTAACCCCCTGTTTGTTAGAGTGACAGGATGTAGAATCTATATCTGGATTTAATATGGTGTTCAGGTCCCCGCATATAATTGTAGCAGCTTTTGGTGTGGCTTGTGGAAGGTTCAGTACCTTGCGTAAAAATTGGCAGGAGTTTGAGTTAGGTGCATATATGTTGATCAATGTGTAGGGAAGGTTGTTGATGGTGAGATTCAGTATAAGGTACCTTCCATTTGGGTCTTTTTTTATCTTTTGAATATCCAGCACCAAGGATTCATGGAACCAGATAGACACACCAGCCTTTTTGGATTTAGCCGTTGCGTGAATTGCTGTGGGGAATTTCTTAGCCTTGACGAAGGGTATCTTATTTCTAGCAAAGTGTGTTTCCTGAACACACACAATATGGGACATTGACTTGGCCACTTCTTCAAATAAGAGTCTACGTTTGTGTGGGGTATTGAGGCCCTTTGCATTAACGGACATACATTTAATACTCATTACGAAGCCGATTGAGAACTTTTATAAATTGGTGGCTAGTGCAGGAGGGTGTAAGGGATTTATGCTGTATAGAAATTTGGTACTTTTTGACATGATGCTGCTTTATTAGTAAAGTTTTGGTCTGGGATGTTATAGTTTCTTGCTTGATGAGTGTTGTCCATGCTAGGGCTAGGGGGAAGTTCAGGAAAAATAGAGTACTCAGGGCAGCAAAGAAGAAAATCGAGAAATAGAATACAAGTATAAGGAGAGAGAAGTAACAAAATAACAAAACAAATACCGCAAAGCGGTCAGTAGTGCATTGAAAACTCGCTCGTTAACATACAACTTGATTCTTTGCACTATTCCCATACCCAGATGAGTTGGGGTGGGTGTAATCATTTTAAACATTTCGTAATGACAAACGGGTGGCAAATTAGGTGCCATCCTGAACCAGGTGTGCTTGGGCAGAATATTCCTATCTTATGATCTTAATCATATCTTTTGCATGTTAACAGAGGCTGCTATTATGCTAAGATATACCTTATGCATTGAAATATATTTTATCTGAGACATTAAGTTAATACTCTATAAACAAAATAACATACAACTTTATAAAAAAGTTAAACCTTGAGATGTGTAGGTTAGGTTATTACACAGTCTCCCCTATCTAGGAACAAATTTGTAACTTCAAGAATCAGAGTTTTCAATTACTGTAAGCAGAGAGGTTAAAACCTGCCCTCTTCTGCTATCTAGACTAAATTAATAGTTGCATATTTGCGGGGCATTATAACAAAGGAAGCCGGCTTCAAAAATAAATCATGAGCATACAATGTCAAAACGTTCGTGTTTATAAGTCTGGTTGACTTCACGTTAATTGTATTATACTTATCAACCCGGACTATTGGATTTAGATGCTCGTCTTGGGACTTCAGACCAGTCTCTTGTCATGTGCTGTCTTTTTTGTTGTCGCTCAGGAAGGGGTTCGGTGTAAGGTATATTCCATTCTTTGAGTTGAGTGATGCCCTCTTCTGGGTTGGAGATTGTGTAGAAGACTCCATTCTTCGTGAGTAGTAATTTCACTGGGAAGCCCCACTTATACATTATCTCTGCTGCTCTCAGAGCTGAAGTAATGTGCTGAAATGACTTTCTTTGGATCAGGGTAGACGGGGACAGATCCGCAAAGATTTGTATATTTGTGAATGGGGTGGGCAGTTGTTCTTTGGTTCTGCTGAAGCGCATGATGTCCTCTTTAACATGGAAGTAATGCATCCTGAGGATCGTGTCTCTGGGGACAGCGGCTGGTAGGTTCTTGGGCTTAGGCAATCTGTGAATTCGGTCAATAAGAAGATCTGCACTCGATATGTCAGGCAACATAGCTTGAAACAGTGCTTGCGCCCATTCTTTCAGGTTGGTTGGGTGTACTTCTTCTGGAATCCCCCGCAGTCTGATATTGTTGCGGCGGGATCTGTCCTCCAGGTCGCCCAATTTTTTTTGCATTTGAGACATTTCCGCTTGTAATGTTGATGCCTGGATAGCCAGTTCATTATGATGGTCGAACATTTTGTCCGTTTTGTGTTCTAGTTTTGATGTTCTTTCTCCTACTTCTGTCAGTTCTTTCTTGAATTCAGAAGTGAAAGCTTGAATATCTTGCTTTATTTGATCACGTAGCATTTTCAGCATGTTCTTTATTTCTTCCACAGGTAGAGGCGCTGAGTTTGAAGCAGTCGAGGCTGCATCTTCAATTTCTGACAGATCTTCATCTTCTGGTGTCTCTCGGCCGCCATCTTGGATTGGTAAGTTTGTATGTTTGGGCGCCTTTCTTTTGTCTTTTGGGGTCATATATTTGATCATTTTCTCCTGTGTTCTCGTATTCCTCAGTTGAGCCATCAGAGTATGGGTTTAGAGATGCACTTTGTGATGATCTAGTCTCGTACGCTGGAGATTTTCCCTGGTTCAGGCGGGAGCTCCTTCAGTGCACAACCGTCTTCATCCGAAGCAAGGACACGCCCCAGTTTTTCTTCTTTTAAATATACTCTCTTCCTTTACTGTGTTGATTCCCTTTAAGTATTTAAATGTTTCTATCATATCCCCCTGTTATGTCTTTCCTTCAAGCTATACGTGTTAAGATGCTTTAACCTTTCCTGGTAAGTTTTATCCTTCAACCCATGAACCAGTTTAGTAGCCCTTCTCTGAACTCTCTCCAAAGTATCAATATCCTTCTGGAGATACAGTCTCCAGTACTGCGTACAATACTCCAAGTAAGTTCTCACCAATGCTCCTATTACTTATTCTATAGTGGTATAATGTTAACTTGGGATTTGCACCATAATGGGTTGCTTGAACAATGGCGTAATCCGTGTATAAAGATTTCAGTGCCTGACAAATATCAGTCAACCTCCAACAAGACAATGTGCATAAGCAACAGGCAAGCTGGGATAGACCAAAAGAGTGGACAGGGTCCAAAAAAATGGGACGGTCCCGCCAATCTCAAGACTATGGACAAATAGGTACTGGCATACTAAGAGGAAGTGGCCCGCACTATGTGACAGCCATTATTGTTGTGCTTTTGGGTGCATGCTTATGTGGCCTGTATCAAACCCCTTTGTGCCATTTGGAAATCAGGATGTCTGCCTGCTTGTTTTTGAGCAAAAATGACTACTAGGGAAACTGATGGTGTCTGTCCCAGCGAAAGTTCAGTTGTCTACACGGAGTGGGGAGAGTGCTACACAGGGAAGTGTCAATCCTACCCTGTGTGCCAGTCTAATTCAGCATATACCAAGTGGACAGAATTTTAAAAGGATTTATACATTGGTGTCTAGTCACTAAAATGCAAATTGACAAGTGAACTATGCAGCCTTAATAGTTGAGATTTAAACATTCTGGGTCAGTAGGAGGGACAGATTAAGCCAGAGATGGCTAAGCTTAGGAAAAGCAGTTGTTATTGACTAAAAAACCTGGGTGTTTATTCAAGTCAATGGTGGGCTTAGCGTGTATGCAACAGCAGAGGAGCTAAAAGTTATCTAACTTAGAGAGAAATAATGCTAGAGAAAAATAACATTGAGGTGAAATAGATTTTAATAGTGATGGATAAGCTTTGGCACCACTACTGATGTGGTCGCCAGTTTCAGTGGTGCTGAGTATTATGCCAAAAGAAAGGTAGGAATAATAGAAACAGGATCCAGAGATGGAGCGGAGCCAAGGCCACTGGAAATGTATTTAAAAAAACACACAAAGATGGCAGCATAAATGTAAGAAAAAGTTGGATAAATACAATCTTTAACTTGTATTATTCATATAGAAACAGTGATATGCAAATACATTTATTCATTCATGGGCCATTATATGTAGCTAGCCCTCCCATGCTGGACACTCCTATGGTCACTCTGCATAGCCCTGTATTGTAGGTTCTAAAAAAAACTAAATTAATTCAGCAAGAAACAGAATTAAAACTTTCTCTCCTATACATAACTCAATATCTGAGTCATTATTTTAAATAGTTGGATTACTTAGTGAAGTCAGGAGGATATTTATACAATGGAATAGAAGGGTATTTATTATATGGAATAACATATGGCCTGGAAATGATTTCTCTCTAGAGGGATAACTTTCATTTGCTAACCCTGGGTGAATCTTACAAATGTCATAGATTTTCCTTTCTCCACTCAGGATTAATTAATTGACTTAATTTGATGCAGATGGTGGAACTCTATTCAACAAGACCACACAATGTGAATGTGTCACAGATAGACCACCATATATGCTTGAACTAATATCACAACAATGATATCAGAAAGTAGTCACTTCCCTTGCTTTGATTCACTGAAAGTGTGTGTCTTATTGATCTCAAACAACACATACTGTTAAAAAAAACTCCCCCATTTTTACAAATTATTTCTATCTATTATTGTTATTATTATCATTTCATTCATTTTTTCAATTTATTTTCATCATTTGAACCAATTAACAAAGAAGACAATGGCCCTTCTCTGATATGAAAACTCAAAACATCAAATTAGATGTCCTTTCTTTATATGTATAAAAAGCCTTTTAAGTCCACTACTTTTTCCGTCAGATAGCAGTTAACAGAAGAGTTTACCTCTCCTTATACGCATAGGTACGGATGTAGGTTTTTTGACCTTTTTTTTTTTTTTACACAAAGTGCTATATTTGCACATTGCTACGGGTTTAGATTATTTACCTCTATCTACATAGTTGTTGTTTTTTCTCTCTCCTTCCTTAAATGTATAAGCTTCTCTAAATGTGTCTTTAGCTTTAAAATTTAACATGTATATTATACGAAACTAGCTTATTCTACTGTATCTAGAAAAATGTTATACACTGGGTAGTCAATGATTTTATAATAACACAAATTTTTTAAAGCTAGGAGTCATTTGGAATATATAAGAGCAATTTTATTATGGTTGAATATCTTTCTCCCTTTTTTCTGTACACAAATTAGATTTTTGCATTATGCACTTTAAATGTATACCTTATAATGGTTTTCTTGTGGAAGGGTTAATAGTGAGTGGCTTTCTCTGTTAGCGACTCCACCCTTTCCCTTTTCTTATTTACCAGCACACAGCACGAATGGTTCATTCCTAATTGCACTTTAATTGATATTGTGTTTTTAAATGTTTGTTTCCCATTTTATTATCACTTATGAATATGCGTTAGCAGGGCCGTTGCTAGATCTTCGGATGATCTGGGGCTAGAGCCCAGATGAGCTGAGTCACACACACGCTGTCTCTCTTTCTCACAAACGCCGTCTCTCTTTCTCACACACGCCATCTCCTTCTGTCTCTCTTTCTCACACATGCCGTCTCTCTCTCTGTCTCTCTTTCTCACACACGCCGTCTCTCTCTCTTTCTCACACATACTGTCTCTCTCTCTCTTTCTCACACATTCGATCTCTTTCTCACACATACCGTCTCTCTCTCTTTCTCACACATACCGTCTCTCTCTCTTTTTCTCACACACACCGTCTCTCTTTCTCACACACACCTTCTCTCTCTTTTTCTCACACACACCATCTCTCTCTCTTTCTCACACACACCGTCTCTCTTTCTCATACACACCGTCTCTCTCTTTCTCACACACACCGCCTCTCTCTTTCTCACACACACCCTCTCTCTCTTTCTCACACACACCCTCTCTCTCTTTCTCACACACACCGTCTCGCTCTCACACACTCACACTGTTTCTCTATCTCTCACACACAACGTCTCTCTCTTTCTCACACACAGACACCCGAGACACATTCACACACATACACTTACGCAAACACCCTTACACACACACTTATGCAAACACCCTAACACACACACATAAGCAAACACCCTTACACACATACACTTACGTAAACACCCTGACACACACACGTAGACACCCAGACGCACACATTGAGACACCCACACACACACATTGAGACACCCACACACACACATTGAGACACCCACACACACTCACACACACTGAGACACCCACACACAATGAGGTTCCCACACACACATTCACACACATTGAGACACACACACTTTCACACATTGAGACACCCAGACACACGGAGACACCCAGACACACACTTACACACATTGAGATACCCAGACACACACTGAGACACCCAGACACACACTTACACACATTGAGACACCCAGACACACACTGAGACACCCAGACACACACTTACACACATTGAGACACCCAGACACACACTGAGACACCCAGACACACACTTACACACACTGAGACACCCTGACACACACTTACACACATTGAGACACCCAGACACACACTGAGACACCCAGACACACACACCTAGACTCCCACACACAGTCACACATTTCTTCTATTATTTTTTTTTTACTTACCTTACAGTTGGTCCATCATCCAGGATCTTCTGCCGGATGTCACCTGACATCCGGCAAGCAGCTCTCACAGCGCGACGGGGGCGGAGCTTGCAACCGTCGCGCTGTGGTCTCTGCACCTCGAGGAGGAGAGGCTAGGGAGAGAGCTCCCTATGGCAGCCTCTCCTCCCGATCGGCCCTCACCCCCGCGTGAGGTTAATCCTCCGATTCTGGGACCATGTCACCGGGGGATTTTTAAATTTTTTTAAAAAAACAATTATAGCCCTGGAATCTCGGGGCTAAAGAATACTTTAGCCCCCGAGTCTCCATTTGGGGCTATGAAGGGGGGACTCGGGGCTATAGCCCCAGTAGCCCACCCCTAGCGACGCCTCTGAGCCTTAGTATAACGCGAAACGAGTCAAGTGTTTTTCAAAGTTTGTTTTTGTCTTCCCCACTTGCTGTTTTTTTCACAATAAATCCATCACTTTTAAAATTGGAGTGCCGCAAATAAAAAAATTTTTGGGATGATTGCATTGCCCTGACGATTGACAGAGCTGGTGTGCCCCCGTACCTGGTAATTTGGTTACCTCTGTTAAAGTTGATGCAGTGCCCATGATTTTTTCTCTTGTTCTGTTCACAAGGTTACCGTATGTAACAGGGTTTTTCGCAGGTCCACCCATACCCCTGTGGTCCTTTTCCCCAGTTACCTTCTTGCGCTCTGCAGAGCGATCCTGAGTCTCAGCTACCTGGGAGTTGGGGTACATGACGGCGGCAGTGCCTCCACCCAGTGGGGCATCCAGGGTATGGATGTGGGGTCCCACTGGGAACATATCTACACAAGAAATACAACTGACACAGAGCTAACTTAAATATAACTTTGTATTGCACAGTAAAAGTACTATGAAAATAAATAACAGAGAAATAAACATAACACAGTAAAATATTCAGAAGTGCAATTAGCCATTTAAAGCAACCTGCAATAAATACTACAGCCCACTCCAGGCTCCACCCCACAAGCAGTCTGGTACCGTTAGTTGGTGCACATAGTTGGGGCCCATAAATATTGTAATCCACAATATGGCTGAAGTTAAAATGTAACTGGCATGAAAAATAGAAGAGCAAGGACTTTTAGCTGTGTGCTGACTTTCAGGGTGGGTCAGACAGGGGGAGAGGGTTTCAGCTTGGTGCCCTGTGTGAGACAGGCGCAGAGGGTTTCAGCTTACCATTGTACCACAGGCTGCAATCACATCACTTCACCTGCTATCTCTTCACTGTGATAGCAGGCTTTGCCACACACAGCTCTGTATGCAGATCTGCTGACTTCCACATGCAGGAATATTCCTCCAGGATGCTGCTGTCATCTTTCTGGGCATTAGATCAGTCAGGCCTCAGTTCCTAGATCCCAACAATTGCTTAACAGTGTCTTTCTCCTTCTCTCTCCAGCTCTCAACTCACTTGTTTCTTAAAATGGAGTCAGGGTCTTTGCAGACTAGTCACAGCAGAAATGATTGTAATCCCAGAGGGGTTACACGTATATTTACATATTACCTTCACACACATATTGAGAAGCATGGGACCTGACGAGAATTTTTCTGTGATGGGCAGGTGTATTATTGAAGGAGCTCCAATATAATAATTTGGCCGCAGCTCCTGCTTTTGAGCATGTGGCTTTGTTATGGGCCCTACTATAGGAGTGAGTGTCTGTCCTGATTGAAACTATAGGAGGCTCTAAATAGTAACAATGTCCTAATATGTGGACAAGCACAGCAGAGCTGCATGTGGACAGTCAGCTGCATTAAGCCTAATAGCACCATTGACTTTCTGTTTCTCCTAAAACAAATACAGAGGAGCAAACCACATCTATACAGTGTGAAACAAGACAAACCACACTTGAATAATACAAATGGCTGCAACTCCAAAACAACCTTCTCCACCTCTTTGAGAAGAAAGGGGTTGTTTAACAAATATGTTAATTTTTGTATATACAGTGCACTATCTTCACAATACGGTGGCAGTTTGGTAGCTCCCATTTTTTAACAATACACAGTAAAAGTTACTTTTTAAATAACATGCAGACCCCACTTCACAACTGATAAGAGACCAGATTTTCATTTCCTATAAACAAGGTGTGTGTTACAAAGAAGACAGCCCGAAAAGGCACTTCTCTGATAAAAACAAACGGCACCTTTCCGTGGACCAAAGATGAAAACTTGAGGGCGTCGCAGATTATTTAAAATCTATGAGTTTCTGGAGTGAATAATAGACCTGGGGGCAGCATATTTTAGTATATAGCCAGTAGCCCTGGCCACAATGTTGTATTTAGGGGTGTCATTTGGCTGGCTCCCAGCCCCGCTTATTTTAGGGGGACTAGGGCTACTAGCTCTGGCCACCGATGTATTTTATATGGGGCTGGGAGCACTTGCCCAGCTTCCAGACCCATTTATTACACCAGGGTGGTTAAGGTTACTTGCCCTGACATCTCATATTTGTAACATGGAACCCAATACCTGGCCCCCTAATTTTAATTGGGAGGGACAGGGGTTATTTTTTGTAATTTTTGCACATTATTTTTTTTTTAATTAGAGTTTTAATTTCATCTGCTCACAATATAAGAATCCAAATTACCAAAATGCAGCTATTATCCCACGAATCCGAATTTTATTCAGATTAATAAAGCTGACACATGTTTTGTAGCCAAAATCCTATGGTTTTCAAGCTGAAATTGTCCCGATCCCAAGGACTCCGATGCTTTGGTTTCTGAGTGATCCACACTGTCGACTCGGATTCAGGCATACTGAATTCAGGCATACTGTGTAGCCACATTTCGGGGCAGCGCCAAATGCAGCTATGATGCCCAATCCAAATCCAATTTGTAATGGATTGGTGCATATTGAGTAGATTCCTTAATAAACCTTCCAATGGTCTACTAAATACTTAAAAGGGTCTCTTGTTGGCTCAGGGTACTGGTTATGCCACTAATAGAACTGAGCTTTAGAAAAGCAGAATATCATTAGGTCGTAACCCAAGTAATAGTTGGTTGGAGCTAATATGATCCAACAAGACCTGGTTCCCAGCTGCTACATGTCAGTTACAACATGCTTTTTTGTAAGGAGTTTCAGTTATATTTTCATGAAACTTGTTTTCTTAGAATAACCAGATATCCTAATGTGCATGGTTTTATATTTTCAATGATTACCTGCAAGAAACAACCAGTAGATGTTACCTATTGCTGTTAATAATGGTTCAGGACATTTTATATATTTGCAAAGAGCCTTTCAACTAACAGATCTATAATATAAACATAATATGCATCAACTGCTTGAAGCTTGTGCCTTTCACTGATATAAAGCAGTTGTGCTAATCCATCATGTTCCTTCAGATGACTACCATCCCCTTTGTTTCTGACTCAGTGGCTTTGTGTGGGCTGCAAAGATTAACTTGTTGGAAAAATAAATGGCAAAAAATAAGAAAAAAGTCTATATTTGTTCTTGAATACAAAGAGGAGGCTGAAAGTTGGGTTATTTTGTAAATAACAGTGCTGTGAAATCATACACAAGGAACTCATGGCTGTGTTATTACTTAGTCCTTTGAGAGAGTGTGGTTTGCGATAATAGTCCCAGGGAAAATCATTGCTTTTAATGCTATAGTGTCTGATGCATTCATTATTATTAATGCCATTTTGTATTAACCCTATTCTACAGAACCACCATAGACCTAAGCAGTCAGTTATAGTGAATCACTAATTGACTTCAAAAACATTGACCAACATAGCAGAACTGGAATAATACTCCAACTTAATTTTTAAAAATATTTTTTTTTAACTATTTTGGTCTAATTTTTCAAACTCATTTATACATTTACCACATTTTTTTGTGATTAAACCCCTTTGCATTATCGGTCTTTTTTAGGTTTTGTTACACGCCTTCCACTCCAAGTTGCACCCTTTCCTTTACACAACACAAGATTGCTCCACAAACCTTACAATAGTGCCAGATTGCCCCCACATCCTTGTCCACACAGCCAGATTGCCCCCACATGTCTTTCCAGTGCAACATTTGGCACTACATTCCATTATACTGCACCATATTTCTCCATGGTGATCTAGTAGGGGCAGCCTAAATATCTGAGCAGACAGTGCAAGGCAGTGAGGGAGGCGATACCATCAAGAATAGGTGCACTGGCTTTACTGTCATCCCCTTCAGTGTGCTGCTGCCCCCTCCAGTCTGCCGTCCATGACCTAGTTGGCCTAGGCAGAAATACAACACTGCTCACGTCAGTTAACTTATCTAGAAAGAATGTTAAACTATACTTCGCATAAATCTGAACTCCCAACCCCAGGGGATAATCCATATGTCATGATTAAAGATAACCCTGCAATAGAGAACCTGTACTTGCAGTTTAGGTGCCTCATTTTCAGAAATATGTTAAAATGAATTAAAAAATTATAATGGACAAATAAGTCCTTTTACTGATTTATCCAATGGTGGTGTTGCTCAGGTGGGCAAATTGTTTTCAGTAACCTTCTTCAAAAAGACTTGCATCATTAATTTAATAGCATGTTTATCTAAACCCTTTTTGCTTCTGAATGGTATGTGGACCACATAAAACCCACAATCGTAGCCAACTCTTTTAATGTTGTCATCCATAAAATATTGCGAGGAAATTAGAAAATGGGGAAAAAAAGGTTAATCTGCATGTAAAAAGCATAACCTCTCTGTTTTTACTTAGCTTAATATGAGCAAATTTGTTAAAGAAATATGCTGTTATTTTAAAAATAAATGGTCTTATACTTACCTATACAAAATAGCAAATCAGTCTCTTATATGGCACTTGGACATATATTGTATGTGTGAAGCAGAGTAATTTAAAGGACCCTCCAACTTGAAAATGACATGCCTTTTCCCCATGTTTCTTAAAGTTAAAAAATTAGGAAAACATGTACATTCATTAAAACAGGAATGCCTGTATTCAAAATATGTTTGATTGACTTACAAATATCCAAATATCAGGTTTTCAGTTTGATGTGGGAGAACATATTTTAACCATTAGATGGCAACCTCTGTTAGAGAGTATTCATATCACACTAGCCTCTGCAGGGGTTAAATGCCAGTTAAGAGGAAATTGAGATTTTGTTCATGTGGGTGTTTAATTTCCAGTATTTTAATACATTGTAAGTGACTAAATATGGAAAAAAAAAGACATTCTGCCGTATGCCAGACTATATTTGGGAGGTTTAACTGAAACCACATATTACTATAGAGTGAGACACATATTATTATGTTGGCTTATTGTTTGTGATTTTAAAAGATTATATTTCTAAATATTGTTAGGTGCTCTGAGTCACAATACATTAATGGAGAATAATGTGTCTACTGCATAATAATGGAACTGGCGCCAAGGACTGGCTCAACCCATTAACCCCAAGAAGGGCATGGATAGACTTGATTCCCAGGTGTTCAAAATATAGGGTGACCAGGTGACCCCTTTAAAGGGAAAGCTTCTGAAAAATCAACCCTACAGGGTAGCATTGATTTGATTGTAAGCTTACATTTTCCAGAATCCTCCCTCTATCGTGTGAATGCAATATTCAGTATTGCTATCAACCCTACATTGTATAAAATACTAAAAATAAATCAATAGGGTTTGTACAAATACAGTAAGTAGAAAGTAAATATCTATCCTGAGTTTGTCTTTAAGTCAGTTTAACTGTCCTGAAAATCGGAGTATTGAATAGACAGCAACTCTCTCTTCTGTAAGAATCTAATAATCTCCAGCAGTCTCCAAATGTCAGAATCAAGGTAGGCTTGTGTGGCACTGTTGAAGCAGGTCTTGTATGTGTTCCCAGGCTACATATCAGTAACACACAGTTATGGGTTCGGAGGTAGAACAGGGGCAAATATAATGTTATACTTGCCATTTAAGATGATTTATTTGATAAAGTGTCTCTGTGTCAGTATGTACGGGCTCTCCTCCCCCAGTGTAGTAAACATCCTCCAACTCCTGAAAATCTGCTACTCATCAGGGTTGTACAGGGTTTCCAGCTGCTAGTGGTCAGTTTTATGATTTTGATTAGATGTGTTTCCTACTTGCAAGTTGAAGAGTGCCTTGCTGTTACTTTGTATAGTTCTGCGTATTGAATTGGAAAAATCCTTGCTAACCATCAGGTATGGCTTTCCGTACATACAGGTACATAAACAACTCTGGTACAAAATATACATAATTGGTCCCACTATTGAGACTTGACACCAATGCATTCTCCATATGTGAAGATACAAATTTACCTAATGACCTGCAGTTTAGAGAAGTCTCTTCTTTAATGATTTTCTTACCACAAGGGCCTTGCTTATGTCTCGTACAGTTAGATGTGCATGTCCTTTCGTAACTTGAAATTACCAACTTTCATAAGTAGCTCCTAATTGGCCATAAATCACCTAAAAATGCCCAGCTCACAGCCACTCCCCAAAAACAAAAGTGTCCATTTGAAATGTTGGTCTTTTATATAGCATATTTTTATGGAAACCCGTGTGTAGCCTTTTTACTGGGCACATGTATTTGACATATTTAATGGGCAGCTAATTGACATAATTCATAGGCATCTCATCATGGCATATTTTAATGGGCACCTTCCTGTGACATGTTTCATTTTGCAACTGGCTATGACATATTTAAATGGGCACCTGGCTGTGGCATATTTTGTTTCATGCCTGGTTGGGGCATGTTTTAATGGGCACATGGCACGGCATATTAAATGGGCAAACTGCATGATGGAAATTTAATGGACAAACTAACCATGGCATATTTAATTGGCAAAATGACTGTGGCATATTATAATGAGCAGATTGGCTGTGACATATTTTAATGGGCACCTGACTGTGGCATATTTTATTGGACACTTCTCTGACATAAACAAAATGGGCAAACTGACCTGGCATATCTTATTGAGCACCTATCTGTGGCATATGTTAATGGGCAATGTAACTGTGGCATATGTTGGTGGGAAAATGTCCCATTTGTTAATGGGCACCTTCCCTTGTCATATTTTAATGGGCACCTAAATGTGGTATATTTTCTTGGGCACCTGGCTGTGACATATCTGAGTTGGCACCTGACTGTGGCATATGTTAATGAGCACCTGAAAGTGGCATATATTAATGGATGCCTGATTGTGACTTTAAAGGGCTCCTGAATTCAGCATACTTTATTGGGCACCTCTGTGACATAAACTAAATGGGTGAACTGAACTGACATATTTTAATGATCAATCTGAATGCTATATTCTATTGGGCATCTGACTGTGGCATATGTTAAAGAGACACTACCACTTACATACGATGTAACTAGTTTACCTGTGCTTTTAAAACAAGTGCCACTGTTATGTTTTCTATGATTGAATTGATTGCATATAAAAGTAAAAATAAAATTAGCTCTCTATCTCCTGCACCCATTTTGGGAATTTTACTCATGATGCAGCATTCGCCAAAATCTTCCAATAAGTCTCAATTTAACACTGTCGTCAGAGCCTGCATGAGGATGTCATAAGAAACACCCCTCCCCTATTTCTGGTTTCTGTGTATCACTAGTAGGCAGGACTTGGTGGCTGTGTACACATTTTTTTTTACCTGCCTTCCAACACAAAAAGTACATCTTCCTGGAAGAGAGAAGAGATTGACCTGATCAAACAGGATCATAACTCTGCCCCCTTATATTTTTTATATATCATTGTGTGTGTGTGTGTGTGTGTGTGTGTGTGTATATATATATATATATATATATATATATATAAATGTCACATATCAATGTGGGCGGGGTTTCCTTTTTAAAATGCGTCATGTGATTTCCTTAATTTGAATGACAGTGTGAGCACCAAAGCCAGTTGGCAGTATAACCAAGTATCAGATTTTTAATATGGATTAAAAAAAGATTGCAACAATGGTTACTTCTCCTGATAAGAAACCAAGCTGGATTGGATACTACTGTTGTTTTTAATCCACATTCTTATTGGATATATATCAAGATACAGTTTTATTAATTCAGTGCAAGCCAAAAACTAGAACTGATAAAACAGCTCTTTTCTTTCCCAATCAAGGACTGTTGGTTATGGGCAAGACTAATGCTTCAGAAAGTTATGTTGTAGTTTTTATAGAACACATGTGTATGTTATAGTCAGGATAAACATCCATCTTCCAAGTACCTGAAACAACCTTCCCATAAAGTCTGTAACTCAAGGTTAATCTCCCTTTGACTTGTGAGACCAGATAGAAGCAGCAGAATATGGAAATTGTAGGCACACAGCACACAAGCTCCTTTAAAATCCATTTTGAAGTTGTGGTAATTCTGAGAAAGAAATGCTCACAGCAGAGGGAATACTGCCATTATAATCATCCATAAAAGCTCAACAAATAATAATTTATTCATAATTGGAGATTTTTCTCCCTTTTATGGTGAAATGAAAAAACTATAAACAATTCTTTAAATTTTACTTTGATATCCACATTCTGTGAACCCATCTCTACTATTTACTTTAAAAAACATTATAAAAAGGGGAAAAATATAATAAAAGAAATTCAACTCATAGTAGCAGTAAAGATTCCAGTATAAAATGATGTATTGTAGCAGCGTGTTGCCTAATATTATTAGATGTACAGTACTCTGTAATGTTATTTTTTAATTGGAAGCAAAGTGATTTGAAGGGCAAAGAGAAATCAACATAATGAAGTAATGGCAGGGAGACAGTGGAGAAGTGCCAGAAGTACAGTATGATATCACAGCGCAGAGCACAAGGAATGCACAGACAGAAATCAGAGACAAGGTGCTGGTAAGCAGGAATTAGCATCTTCCACCACTTCAGCTATCTTTACCCTTGAATTCCCATAATCCTCACTCCTGAAAATGATGGTGTTTAATGTTGTCAAACAACACATAAGGAAACAATAGCTATCAAGAAATGCTCCTGACTAAACTCATGCACGCCTCAACTGTTATTGGTCACACAAGTCAACTTAAGGTTGTACTCCTCAAATAACCTTTCTAGTACAGCAGTTGTTTAATAAGATTTAATCCAACAAAGGTGCATGCATGGCTAATCGCTGGTGGGTTCAGAGTTCCGTTCACTTCCAGGGGCAACTAATGGTCCCTCTAAATATTGTGACCATCTATTCCATTTTATACTATATTTAAGGCTTCCCTCATCCTCTAATATCGTCAGCCCTTCTATTCGTCGAATCATTTCTACTTCTCCCACCCATTCCTCATAAGTAGGTATCTTCTCCTGTTTCCAGTATCTCGGAACCAGCATCTTAGCTGCGTTAAGAAACACTGGAACTAAAGATCCCCCATATGTGTTCACTGATTCTTCCGTATGGTGGAGTAGAACTGATAGAGGATCGCTTTCAAAAGAGGGATACAAAATAAAATGGATCGTGTTGATTATTAAGTCCCAAAATGGTTTAATCATGGGACATGTCCACCATATATGTTTAAGGTCTCCTACCCCTCTCTGACACCTCCAACATTTATCTGACCCTTTTTGATATATTTTATACAGGAAAAGATGGAGTCCTATACCACCTAGTCAAAAGTTTATAGTTGTTCTCCTGAATTGCTACTGATACTGAACATTTATGGCATAGAGTAAGTATCTTCTTCCATTGTTTTTCATTCAAATTCACCCCACATTCCTTTTCCCATTCACATATATAGTATGGCTTAATATTCTCATTCGGGCTGGAGATGATCTCATTCATACTAGAAATAACCTTTTTGGGCGTATCTTTCCTCATACATAAAGATTCAAATAGGGTTAGTTCCGTAGGATAGGTCAGTGAATTTATAAAGCAATTTACTGATCTCTGTAATTGCGCATATACATATTTCTGATTAATTGTTGGTTGACTATCTCCTATAAGGGTGTTTAGAGGTATTATCCCCTCCCTTTGTATGTCATGTCCCAATCTGGGATATTTAACATCCAGGTTAAGTATCTTCTTCCATATAGAATAATCCTGCCCCAAGGGAAAGTCTTCATTAGCAATGAGAGACGTGAGGGGGGACAATGCCCCCCTCACTCTCCCATTATCCTTTGCTATTTTTTTGAAGATCTTGACAGTAGTGCCTATAGTTGGATGATTAGGTTTCAAGACCACTCTTTGGGTATGTTTGACCCACATGGCTACTGGAACTGGGACCGCAAGACCTCTATTTTCTAGGGTAACCCACTGGTTCCTTGCAGGTCTTGTCCATTCAATTACTCTGGCCAGATGGACTGCCTTATAGTAATTTTGAACATCTGGGAGGCCTAACCCTCCCAAATGTTTAGGTCTGGTAAGGTGTCCATATCCCAGCCTAGGGGGCTTCTTATCCCAAACAAATTTTGTTATACACTTTCTACTATCCCTGAAAAACTTTTCGGGTATTTGAATTGGGAGAGTCTGTAATACATATAGAATTCTTGGTAAAAGATTCATTTTAATTACTCCAATACGCCCGAACTAAGAAATTTTCAGTTTGGACCATCTAAGTATGTCTTCCTTCATTGTAGTTAGATCTCAGGACAGACAAGAGGGGCTCCAACACTAACACGAACAATAGAGCTGACATGGGGCAGCCCTGTCTCGTACCATTGGATAGGGAAAAACTTTCTGATAGGATACCATTCACTCTAACTCTAGCTGAGGGCGTTTGATATAGTGCATTTATCCATTTCCCCATCTTGGGTCCAATTCCAATGTGTTTTAAAACCCCCATCATAAAAGACCAGCTCACCTGATCGAATGCCTTCTGGGCATCTATTGATACCATCAACATAGGGATTATATTTTCTTGGGCAAAATGGATTAAGTTCAAAATTTTTGTGGTATTGTCTCTGGACTCTCGCCCAGGGACAAATCCCACCTGATCGCCATGTACAAGATGTGGGAGAATTTTTTATCTAAGCCACTATGAGTTGTAAAAATCTGTGCCACAAGCACAAACTCTACCTGTTCTCCACATGTTACCATAGGGGTCTGAATTATTACTCAAGCTAGCTTAATCTTTGCAGGTAACCTGTTTGGTCAGCAATATATATTGTTTTTGTTAAAGGTTTTTGAGCAGCTATATTTGTATGCAGTTAGACTGGAAGTGCAAATCTATTTCTGTTGTAGCACATATACATGGAAGATGCTATGCTGTCTACTGGGACACATAGCTAACCCATATTTTATTAGCAGGTTGGTAAACACTTTTGGTTTAAGGCCAATGTTAAGTCTATGGATGGAACAGCATGGCTGCCATTTTCTGAGATAATTATCTGTAACTGATCTAGAGTGCCAAGGTGGAGCATAGTAAGGGAGCTCTGTGATTTCAAGAATGGAATATTAAAGTACTGGACGATGGAATAAAGATTTGGGGCATAGACACAGCACACATCTGTATTCCTCTTCAAATTAACATGCATCTGGAAAGAGAACATTAGACTATACATACACCAAGTATTAACTGATACATGGTACAGGTAATCCACTACTGTGATATTGTAAGCTAACTTAACGCAGCTGTTCACGTGTGTGATATAAATATATAGGTATTTACACCTGATAGGTCCTTCAAAGCTGGTCTTTTCTACCTAATGGAAGACAAACTGCATTAAAACCATTAATCACGGGTTCAATGAACATCATACATTTTTAATCAACAGTGAAGGCAGATATGCTAAAAGGATATCAGCATCAAAATATATTCAAATATTAGCCATGCAAAAAATATTCTGGAAGCATATCCAATAGGGGGTGTCCATATTGCAGTCTGTCTGCCTTTGCTGTAAAACAGTTAATGTGCAATGTCTGTCTGTGCGCTGCAGATCCATATCATCCTACTTCCACATGCCTGCTTTGAGGAGATAGATGCAGCACTATCAAGTCAGGTAGGAAACCCCTAACAATCAGAAATGCATGAAGGGGGAGGATGCAGGAATAAGGAGGTGATGAAATAGCTGGATCAAGCAGGCAGGGGAAAGTGGGGAGCTGGAGCAAGGATGGAGACAGAGAAGCGGAAGCAAGGAGGGGGCATAGAGGAGCAAGGAATTAGGATAGAGGGGCCGGAGCAAGGGAGAGGTATAGAGGAGCTGAAGCAAGGAGGGAGTAAAGGGCCTGGGGTCAAAAAGGGAAAATATAGGATATGGAACAAGGAATGGGTATAGAGTATCTGTAGCAAGGAATGGGCATAGAATATCTGGAGCAAGGAATGGGTATAGAGTAGCTGGAGCAAGGGATGGGTATAGAGTAGCTGGAGCAAGGGATGGGTATAGAGAATATTTAACAGTTGACATTTTTGTATACTTTTATGATGGAGCACAGAGGGGGTATAGAGTTGCTGGAGCTATGAAGGATATAGAGGAGTTGGAGAAAGGAGGGTGTACAGAGGAGTTGGAGCTAGTAGGGTATACAGAGGAGTTGGAGCTAGTAGGGTATACAGAGGAGTTGGAGTAAAGAGGGTATACAGAGGAGTTGGAGCAAGGAAGGTATACAGAAGAGTTGGAGTAAGGAGCAAGTATAGAGGAGCTGGAGCAAGGAGGGAGTATAGAGGAGTGGGAGCAACAGGGGGTATAGAGGAACTGGAGCAATTAGGGCATATAGAGGATCTGGAGAAAGTATAATTACTATATTATTGGTCACTGTCAGACCAAATTTAAAAAAGAGGATTTCTGGCCAAAAGTGCATTTTTGAGCATGCAGTTCTGCAAAAATTCATAATTTGTTAATCTATAAAAATATCTGAAAATCCTTATACATTAAAAGTCGCTGGGAAATCCAGGTTGTGCTATGTGGGTGCTGAGGCAAGTCCTGTGGGTGCAATGTGGGTGATGTCGCAAGTTATATGGGTGCAATATAGCGCAATGTGGGTACTGGGTTAAATCTGCTGCAGTGTGGCTGCTGAGGCAAGCCCTATGGGTGCAATCTGGTTTCTGCAAGTTATGTGGCTGCAATCAGGTGCAGTGGGTGCAAATAAGGTTGCCACCCAGCCAGCAACATATTGGCTTCTCGGGCAATTTGGGTGCAGGGGCAATTCCTTTGGTTGCAGAGGCAAGTAAGATTGGTTGCAATAAGTGAGCTGCAGCAAGGGAAAGTATTGTGGGTGCAATTTGGATGCTGGGTCATCATAACTGTGAAAAAAGGGTGCAGGGACAAATCCTGTGGGTGTAATTTGGGTGCAGGGGCAAGTCCTGTTTGTAAAATATGTTTGCAGTGGCATTGTGACAAGTCCTGTTTGTGAAAATATGGGTGCATGGAAAGTTCTATTTGTGCAATACGGGTGCAGTGGTCAGTCCTGTTGATGAAAAATACGGAAATCAGAATTTAAATTTATAAATGTTTTGCAAATATTTGTGTGTGTGTATGTTTATACAGGGAGTGCAGAATTATTAGGAAAGTTGTATTTTTGAGGATTAATTTTATTATTGAACAACAACCATGTTCTCAATGAACCCAAAAAAACTCATTAATATCAAAGCTGAATATTTTTGGAAGTAGTTTTTAGTTTGTTTTTAGTTTTAGCTATTTTAGGGGGATATCTGTGTGTGCAGGTGACTTACTGTGCATAATTATTAGGCAACTTAACAAAAAACAAATATATACCCATTTCAATTATATATTTTTACCAGTGAAACCAATATAACATCTCAACATTCACAAATATACATTTCTGACATTCAAAAACAAAACAAAAATAAATCAGTGACCAATATAGCCACCTTTCTTTGCAAGGACACTCAAAAGTGTTTTGATCTGTTCACCATCAACATTGCGTGCAGCAGCAACCACAGCCTCCCAGACACTGTTCAGAGAGTTGTACTGTTTTCCCTCCTTGTAAATCTCACATTTTTTTTTTTTTTTTTTTTCTTCTTTTTTTCCCCTTTTCTTTTCCCGACACTCAGCCACCCACCATGCTTCATCTTTTGTATTCATGAGATGTGTTTTGACATCACTGTGTCTAGTGCATATTTTTCCTTTCTTTTTTTCACCTTTTTTTATTTTTTTTTTTTTTTTGTATTGTGAACATACAGAAAATACATTGACTATACAAAATACATTAAGGGTGATAAGGCATAAGAGGAGGGCGAAAAGATAGGAATTAGTTCGTGACGATAATAAGTGGGAATGTGCCCATTCCATCAAGCCCATGGGTTGTCTTTCCTCCATCCTTCCCTCCTCCTCCCTCCTTAGTTTATTTAATAAATCTTCATAAATATCCCTTAATCATTATGTTAAACCGATAGACATATATACAAAAGATGCTAGACGCGGGGGGCAGGGAACCTGGTGTTGGGGGGGCGAGAGCTTGTTTCTACTGGATTATGTGACTATCGTTAGTAGTTTATCTATCCAGGCTTCCCAGAGGTTGATTTTTAGGTTGTTATAGGAGTCTTGTCTAAGAATTCCCTGTTCCATCTTAATTTGGTGTATAGTTTGGTTTTTTATTTCCTGCCAAGAGGGGATGTTAGCGGTTTTCCATCTGCGGGCTAAGGACAATTTCATACTCATCAGGATATGGTTTATCAAGTCAGACTCTGAAGTGGACATATGTGGCCAGTCCAGATGTAAAAGAAAGGTTTTCGGGGATTGCTCTAAATTTCTCGTTGTCAGCTTTTTAATATATGTGGCAAGTTCTGTCCACAGTGCCCGGACTCCTACACACGACCACCAGATGTGGATGTAATCTGCATTTGGTCTGCCACATCTCCAACAATCTGATGAACAGTTTGGGTAAAATTTCGCTAGTCTGCTAGGCACATAGTGCCATCTGTGCATTATTTTATAGTGAGTTTCAGACAGGTTGAGACAATGTATAGCGGAGTTAACCCTGGAGAATGATTTTTGCCACTTGATTTGATCTATTTTTATGTTTAAGTCTGTTTCCCATTTCCCCAGGGCCACAGGTCTAGGATCATTTCTCGTCTCTTTCAAGAGATTTAGACATTTTGTTAAGAGATTTTTCTCTGTAGCCGATTCTAGGATTTGAATTAGTAATGTGCTGGATTTTGTGTTTTTTGCTACGTTTCCTCTTGAGAGGAAGTTGCAAGTTCTTATATAGGCGTAGTTGTCTTTGGTTGTTAGGCCATATTTTACTTGGAGGTCTGGGAAGGGTTTTAAGATCCCTTGTTCCATTATGTCAGATATTTTGGTTAGGCCTTTCTTTACCCAGGCATCGTAGTTGATATTTTCTATATTGTAAGCGACTGTTTCTAATGGGAGATTTTCTAGTAGCTTGCCTTTGATTCCTAGTTTCTTGCTCATGATTTCCCAAGTGGACTTTATACCTTTCAGTACATGGGAATTTCCTTGAGCAAGTATTTGCTTCTTGTTCGGGCCTAACGTCCAAATCAGTTGTTTTAAGTTTTTGACACCTGATCTGTGGGATTCTATTTCTTCCCAAATCTCTCTTTCTTCTCTTTCTCTGATAGAGTTTATTAAATGTAGGAACATTGCTGCTTCATGTGATTCCAGGATATCAGGGGCACCCAGCCCTCCCTCTTTATATTTTAGTTTTAATACCTCTCTATTCATTCTGGGTTTTTTATTTCGCCATATAAACTTTGAAAAGGCCGCCTGGATCAACATTAACCATGGTTTTGGGATTCTTATAGGTATCATACGCATAAGGAAGTTGAGCTTCGGCAGAATGTAGGCTCTAAGTACGTTGATGCGTCCTAACCACGATATCTCTGAGTTAGCAAGATCTCTTAGCTGTTTGTTAGTTTGTTGAATGAAGGGCAGGATGTTATACTCCCATATCTTATTGGGGTTTTTTGGGATATTAATTCCCAGGTAAGGACAGTATCTTTTTACCCATTCAAAATTATAGTTTTCCTTGATATATTTTTTTTCTTTTTCAGGCATATTCTTTACTAGGATCATTGATTTATTTGTGTTTAATTTATAATTAGAGAATCTACTATAACTTTCTATTACTTTACTAACTTCATTCAGGGAGGAGACTGGATTCTCCAACAGGATTAGAATATCATCTGCGTAGAGAATTACTTTGAGTTCCGTCTGACCGCATTGGCACCCTTTTATTTTGTGATTTTGTCTTATATCTTCCGCTAAAAATTCTATTGATATCACATAGAGCAGGGGGGATAAAGGGCACCCTTGGCGGGTCCCATTAGAGATGGGAAACCAGCTTGCGTCTGACCCTTTGCCTATTGATCTGGCCGTCGGGGACAGATATAGCGCCATTATGGCGTCCAAAATCCAGCCCGACAGGCCGTAGGCCTCCAGTGCACGGCTCAGGAAAGTCCACCTCACCCTGTCGAAGGCTTTCTCTGCGTCCACCGACAGGGCGAGGAATGGAGTTCCCGAGCCGTGCATCATTTCTAATACATTCAATACTCTTCTCACACAGTTTGCCATCGACCTACCCTTAATGAATCCGACTTGGTCCCGATGTATAATTGAGTGCAGAATTGGTTGAAGTCTTTTTGCTAGTACACTGGCATACAGTTTTATATCTACATTCAGTAAGGATATAGGCCTATAATTTGATACCAAGTCTGGAGATTTACCAATTTTTAGGACTGGAATAATATTGGCCCGTAACATTTCACTAGGGATCGATCTTTCCCTCACCATTTCATTGAAAGCTATTGTAATATGGGGAGTTAGGATCTTGCTGAATGTTTGATAAAATAGATTTGAGTAGCCATCCGGGCCAGGCGTTTTTTTTTTACTTAGACTATTTATGGCTGTGCTAATTTCTTTTGGAGCGAAAGGTTTACATAGCTCTATAAGATGTTCTGGTGTTATTTTTTTAACTACTCTGTTATTAAAGTAAGGGTCTAAATTTTCGACTTTTGTTGGAATATTATATAACTGATGATAATAATCATTAAAGGCTTTAGCTATTTTTGTTGGAAGACGCTGTTCGCCTTCTTCTGTTATAATCCTATGGACCACTTGTTTCGCTCTTTTTCCCTTGACTTTATTGGATAGCATTTTTTCTGCTCTGTTTCCCTGGTAGTACCACTTTGATTTCATAGTCTCTAAATTTCTTATGGCTTGTTCTTGAAGAAGTCTATTTATTTGTTGTTTTATTGTTCCTACCTCTTGAGTTTTTTGTTCAGAGGGATTTTCCTTGTTATCTCTAGATTTCCCATATAGGTCCATGTATAGATCTGTCAGGCAAGCGCCCCTTGTTTTCCTTTTTATTGATCCACTCTTAATAAAATGGCCTCTTAAAGTTGCTTTATAGGCGCACCAAACTATGGGTTCTGAGATTTCATTATTAGCATTTTCTTTAAAAAAAAGATCGGTCATTTTGTTGACTTCTTCTATATCTTTAGATTCTTTTAATAGGAGGTCATTTAATTTCCAGGATGAGCGGGAGCCTTTTGGTTCACTATCTTTTAAGTCCATAACGAGGGCACTATGGTCTGACCATGTCACCTCTCTTATTGAGACTTTTTCCACTCCTTTTATTAATTGATGATTCCCAAAAAAGAAATCAATTCTTGAGTATACTGCATGGGATTTGGAGTAACAAGAAAATTCTCTTTCTTGTGGATGGAATGTGCGCCATACGTCTAGAAGCTCAGCATTATGTATAATTTTTGTAAACCTATTAGCTCTGCTTTTAGTTTTTTTGTCTGGGGGGGTTTTCTTTACGGATAATCTGTCCATATTACCATCCATTAAACAATTGAAATCTCCTCCTATGATTAATTTACCTTTTTTTATCTTGATGATTTTGGATATTAATTTTTGAATGAAGTTTACTGTTGCTGTGTTTGGGGCATAAACATTAATAATTGTAAATAGTTCTCCTAGAATCTGACAAACTAAGATAATAAATCTGCCTTCCTCATCTATCTCCTGGTATTCTACTTGGAAGTCTAAGTCTTCTGAAATCAATACTGCTACTCCTCTTTTTTTCTTATTTATAAGAGCTGATGAGATAATTGTGCTATAATTATTTGGAATCCATTTTTTACTGTTCTCTTTTCGCCAATGCGTCTCTTGTAGGAGAACAATTTGGGCTTTTATTTTCCTCAACTCACTAAATACTACTGATCTTTTAACTGGAATATTCAATCCCTTGTAAATCTCACATTTGATGATGGACCACAGGTTCTCAATGGGGTTCAGATCAGGTGAACAAGGAGGCCATGTCATTAGATTTTCTTCTTTTATACCCTTTCTTGCCAGCCACGCTGTGGAGTACTTGGACGCGTGTGATGGAGCATTGTCCTGCATGAAAATCATGTTTTTCTTGAAGGATGCAGACTTCTTCCTGTACCACTGCTTGAAGAAGGTGTCTTTCAGGAACTGGCAGTAGGACTGGGAGTTGAGCTTGACTCCATCCTCAACCCGAAAAGGCCCCACAAGCTCATCTTTGATGATACCAGCCCAAACCAGTACTCCACCTCCACCTTGCTGGCGTATGAGTTGGACTGGAGCTCTCTGCCCTTTACCAATCCAGCCACGGGCCCATCCATCTGGCCCATCAAGACTCACTCTCATTTCATCAGTCCATAAAACCTTAGAAAAATCAGTCTTGAGATATTTCTTGGCCCAGTCTTGACGTTTCAGCTTGTGTGTCTTGTTCAGTGGTGGTCGTCTTTCAGCCTTTCTTACCTTGGCCATGTCTCTGAGTATTGCACACCTTGTGCTTTTGGGCACTCCAGTGATGTTGCAGCTCTGAAATATGGCCAAACTGGTGGCAAGTGTCATCGTGGCAGCTGCACGCTTGACTTTTCTCAGTTCATGGGCAGTTATTTTGCGCCATGGTTTTTCCACACGCTTCTTGCGACCCTGTTGACTATTTTGAATGAAACGCTTGATTGTTCGATGATCACGCTTCAGAAGCTTTGCAATTTTAAGAGTGCTGCATTCCTCTGCAAGATATCTCACTATTTTTGACTTTTCTGAGCCTGTCAAGTCCTTCTTTTGACCCATTTTGCCAAAGGAAAGGAAGTTGCCTAATAATTATGCACACCTGATATAGGGTGTTGATGTCATTAGACCACACCCCTTCTCATTACAGAGATGCACATCACCTAATATGCTTAATTGGTAGTAGGCTTTCGAGCCTATACAGCTTGGAGTGAGACAACATGCATAAAGAGGATGATGTGGTCAAAATACTAATTTGCCTAATAATTCTGCACTCCCTGTATATATATATATATATATATATACACATACATCCATACATACATATACATGCATAATATGTACATATTAGTAGTTTATAATTGACTCTTTATAATTTTCACCCTTGTGCCCTCCTTATATATGATATGAATGCTGTAGATGCCGCAGCCTCTCCCTACCATGTTCTTGCACCGTGGAGGCAATAGTCTTGCAAAGTATGCAGGCTCATGGGACTGCATGGGAAGAGAAGGTGAAAGTGGAGAAGGGAGGAGTCCGGCTGCAGATTTCAGACCTTCTTTATTCTATCTCAGATGCTATCAAAGGGGGGAATACTGTCTGGCCTTAGTAAGCAGTCATATTCAGACAGCTGCAGCCCATACAGCTTGAAAAACAACCAGCCTGGGCAGCATTTGCCCCCCCTGCCAGCTTGCTCCCTAGTCAAATGCCAAGTTAGTCTGAAGGTAGAACTGGATCAGATCAGTGTATATGCTTTGGTGAATATTTTGTTGCTGCATTAGATCAGCAACCATGCAGAGGTTGCTGATCTAATCTTGGTCAACTATGCAGAGCATTATCATGCATAAGATCCAATGGTTTCCAAGAGATGATGCTAACACCATAATGGATGCTCCATGTTTAACAGTTGACATTTTTGTATACTTTTATGATGTACGTCATTATGTTGATACGCCTTAATGTCTCAGAAATCAGAGTTCAAATTGTCAGATCTCTTATAGTGAAAACCTGGACAGCACTAAACCAGGTGTGCATGAACCCATATGTCACACAAATATGAATTAGCGAAAAACATATAAAATGGATTATAAATAAAACAAGACAAAAGAAATGTTTGGTAATATCCACGTATTACATTCCTTATGGAAACACATAAGCTATCAGTGTCACAAAGGTATAATATAGAGACAGCAACAATATATATTGTGCCAGAGTATAAAAATATATAGGAAAAAATAGTAAAAGAAAACTTGTCGATGTTCTTGACTAATTCATATTTGTGTGACATGGGTTAATTTCTTGCACACCTGATTTAGTGCTGTTCTTGTGTACACTATTTTGATTTTGTTTTTAGTTGTCAGAGTGGTCTCTCCCAGTGCATTATTTATTGCTATTGACACTTGGTACCCCCTGAGACTTACTTATAAGGATTCCTGTTGGTAAAAATCCTGTTGCAATTTAAGCACCTTATTTACTATTCTGGGTATGATTAATTCACTTCATTTGTACTGATTATTATTTCACCTAGATGTTATTTATTATTAGCTGTACATATATATAATTTAGATCTCTTATAGCTGACACATATGTAGTAATTGGCAATTAACCTAATATCATTCATCTTTGCACCAGGGTTTGTAATTGTGATTTAGTTAATTTTAAGGAAAGTTTATGTTTAATAAAGAGGTATTTCTGTTATTTGGTTGATCCCCTGTATAAAACCAGACAAGTGTACTTGAAATACTACCATCTATTTAGCTAAAATTATGACACATTCATTTTTAAGTGCAGATGAGGTTTTTTTCTTGGTTGCATTCTGGCTTTGGAAATATGCATTCATAGTATGTGGATTGTGATCTGTACACCGGATAATGCATAGAATATTTCTCTATTCATAAAATAACATCTCAAACATTATATTATTGTGTCTTTATGATATCCACACATGTGCCGAAGAATAATACCCCTTAGAGTGCATTGTTTAAATCCCCTTGTACCCAGAAGCAGCCCTCAACACGAGACAGAGTGCACTAATTGATATCTCTTTGCTCTGGTCTGATTCCAGTGATGATGGGGGATTGGCTTTTATATGTGAAGCTGCTATGCACACTACACATACGATGATCAAGTTGTCTGCGTCCAAGGTCACTGGAATAAGAAACCCTAAGACGGGACTCACATCCTCCTCCTCATCAGCTCTAGCAGCACACTGCTGGGGGCTGCAGCTTTCCTGTGCTCCCTCCCTAAAGACTATTCAAGATGTGAGCTTGCTGGTGACACTTCCAAAGTGTGTCTGCTGCAGTGTGCCTGCTCCCTGAGCAGTGAGTGGAGAGGTGCTTGTGATGAGGATGGTGCAGTGCATTCCGGAGTGCTCCTTAGTGATCACAGCAGTGCTACTGTGGGGGGAGCTGCTAGGGGGATCCCAGGCTGGCTGGAGCTGTGGCGATCTGCTGTGTGGGGAGAAGGAGGGCTGCTGTGTCTTTGGGAATGTGAGTCACACTGAGATCAGATGCTGCAAGCTGCCCTTCCACACTCTCCTGGACAATGTGGGCTGGTTTGTCAGGAAGCTATCCGGATTGCTCATCCTGCTGGTGCTCTTTGCCATCGGTTACTTCCTGCAGCGCATGATCTGCCCGAGCCCCCGCAGGTATACCAGGCAGCAGCAGAGGGGGCATAACGGCCCGGGACTTCTCAATGAGACCAGCTCTCAGGACTCGTTAATAGACAGTGTCAGGAGACTGCCTCACCATGAGCTGCCCATCATCTCCTCTCCAGTCTTCCTGCAGTTACCCAGCTATGAGGAGGTCAAGTACCTGCCTACATATGAAGAGTCTATGAGACCCAGCAGCCAGGTCATTCTGCCAGTGTCACAGGTTCCTGTGTGCATTGCAGGGGATGATGGGGTTCAAGCCAACCAGCCCCCTTACTGACACAGACTGGACCCAGCAAGAAAAGAGACGTGGACAATGATTTATAGCAGGGATAAGTAACCTCTGGCAAACCAGCTGCTATGGACTACATATCCCATATTGCTCAGCAATCCAAAGGATGTATCCTAGAGCAGCTGGCTTCATGCCACATGTTTCCGATCCTTGATTTACTGTAATCTTCACCTCTGTCCTACCAGCTCAGTTTTCTTCCTGAACAGTGCAGCTGTACCTGCCTCCCCCGTCCTATTCCACTGATTTCATGAAGTCCATCCACTGAATAGCTGGCTGAGCTTCCTGGGAAATGTAATCCAAAGCACTTGGAGTGTAAAAAAGCTATGCTTTGGAAGCGCCATTGACCTGCAGTCTGACATTCTATTCTGCAGTGATTTCATCCATATACCCTGTGACTGTCCTGCAGCTCTCTCACTTTACCATTCATACATCATCTGCTCATTGTCCTGCAATGCCCCCTATCTAATGTTTAAACGCTGTAGAATCATTTCTGTTACGGATACATGCTTCAGCTATTCACCTAAAGGTGAGTTGCAGATTAGTTAAGGTAAGATGAATATTTCATCTCACCAACTAAAGGTATTGTGCAGGGCTAAACCTGGTGAGCTTGCTTAGTGGGGTAAACTCACCAGGTTTGTCACTAGCAGGGTATAGTAAAATCGGTGAGGTTAAATGGTTCTCTCTCCTCAATTTATCTGCAACATACATTTAGTGAATAGCCTCCTTAACCTTGTAGCGGCTTAACCAAGAACAACTTGGATGCTTACCTCCAAAGGGTTAATGGGATTAATGATTTATACTTGGTTGTTTTATAAGCTAGCATCAAATAGTAACTGTTTGAGCGCCAGAGTTTGCATAATGCTAATAGATATAAAGGAACCTGTCACTAAAACATTGTTCTTAATCTGAATAAAGATGATTTATACATTGTGTTAGTAGAATTGCAAGCAAATCCATAAAACCAGGTTTGCAATGGGAATGCAGAGAATACAGATGATTTATACAGAAATGTGTATTCTCCATTGTAGTAGTTCATTTGCATATTATGCTACCAGGTGACGTTGGAGTTATAAGAGAGTGTGGAATACATTTTATTTCTTCTATCTACAAACTAGCTTCCAGTACTGATAATACAATGTTTAAGTCATCTTTAATGCTCCACATTTCTACTATAAATACTTTTATATGTGACAGAGTCCCTTTAACACATTGCTAGAGTTTTCAAGGATAGATTTGGAGCCCCACTAAGTCTATTTTAATTATATTATGCCACTATGGTATAAGATCTGGGCAATCAACCAAAGTATCACATATGTTACCTTATATGTCCTGGAATAGGTGAGGAGTATGGTGACCAGAATGCCACCTTAAGGGGAACAATTTTATATACTGCCGGTCTGCATTAAAATCAATGCCACCATATTTTTCTGTTTAAAATGGGGACCATTTGGTCACCCTTGCATAACTTACCTTTAGTTACATCATTTGTCCAATTTACATGCTGCATTGCAATAATTCAGCTGGTTCTACCCCATGTGTCCTGCAGGCTCCCTTATCTCTGCAGCATAATACTGCAGATTCTTGATTCACTGAGTTTGCTTCGTATTCTGCCTATGTTTTATAGGATTACCATTATGCACCCTGCTTTATAGCACTGTATATGATTCACATGGCCCATTACACTTCACTATAAAAACTCTCACTTTTCAATGTACTGCTGGTTCTCCTGACAGCTGACTGATTAACTCTGCTATGTAATGCTGCAAAGCAGTTTGTTTCCACACAAATCTCCCCCCTCCCTCATTCCATGCTCTTGTCTATGTCATGTTCCCATTTACTGCAATCTCGAATTAATTCTGTATATCCTGTAAGAATACAGTACTCTTGGGATGTATTGTTGTCCCCAGACCGTCTTCCATGACTGCCAGCTCTGCTGCAGAAATTTCCCTGACTCCATGAACCAAATTCTGGGGGCATACAGCAACAAAATACAGCCCTCTTTTGATTTTTTTTGTTTGTTTCCTGCATTGGGTATAAGACTCACCATTGCAATACGAATCATTGACATAATCCTGTGTCAGTAGAAAAACAACTTTTATTTTTGATGGGATAATCCACGAACATCTAAATCTTACTTTGCAAAAAAAAAAAAAAAACAACCCCAAAAAACTCCAGTAATCGGATTGCTGAGTTCTGGGACACAAGACAGCGAAATAACATGCATCACATTATACATTGGTTGTTATATTCAAGATATATCGCAAGTGCCTGAGAATTATGTTATTCTGCCTACTGTGTACATTAACTACTTTACCCTTCTTCAGGCTAAAGGCCCTCTTGATACCGAGGACATTAAGTGCAAGATACAATGTAAGGTACTAAGGATATGTTTACTAGCATCACACACTGTCCGTGATCAAACCATGGTAAACTCCTTTGTGCCTTAAATTAAGGTTTTGTACTTTAAGACGCAGTATACAAGCCATACACTTCGCCAGGTGCTTGACTAACAGCTGTGGCAGAACTAGGATATAAACCATATTTTCAATTTCTAATACATAATGTTTTATATGCTTCAGATATTGCTTTTTATTTGCACCGTAATAGCGATATCAGCAAAGTTATTCAATACATCTATGCGAATGGAAATAGTTGATGTGATTTGTAATTGGAGTGGAAATTATACACATAATAAACAGCATCAATGTGTATAATTTCAAAGCTTAAAGAATGCTTCATTTTAGACAGATATAGGGATCATTTTTTTAACCTTTTGATACATACAGATATGTCTATCGTTATAGTGTGGATCAGTGATAAGGAATATTTAGCTTTTTTGCTGCTGTGGACAACCAATGATGCTCAACACAGCTGCCAGTACCTTCCTGTCAACCTGATGAGCATCACATCAGTCATAGTGCACAGCAGCTAGGGTGCCAAAGGTTGCCTGTCATTGTTGGAGGTGCAGGTGGCTCTTGTTCAGCTCTGTTTCCTAAGGAGAACTAGGAAAGGCAAATAATCATAAATTGGAACTTATCATCCGAAATGCAGACTTCTGAGTGTTTACATGCAGTGGGCCCCACAAATATGCCGGAGACTGCATCACTGAATTGTCTTCTCCAGTGTTGAGCTTAATGAATGGCCTAAAAATAAGATTCAATTTAGTTGTATGGTTCGGGTGTTAAAACCTAGAATCTTCAAGTAAGTGACCTGGTGAGTGCCCAGTAATGCCAGTTATACATAGTATTGGCATAACAGGAAAATCATGGACTACAGGCCAAAACTATGCTTCAATCAGTATTCCTCAAGATACAGACACATCAGTGAGCAATATCAGGACATATTCCAAAAACAAGGGACCATTTAAAGAGGTCCTTAGCCCTCCATAGGATCTTTTAATCTCAAAGAAGGTAACACAGGTAACTTCTGTGTGATTAAAAAGGCTTCTGAATGCTCCTATGGAGTGATTACAATTTATTTTGGAAGTCAAATGCTGAATTCCAGGCTGCCATGTGGTGGAGATGGTTCTAAGTGATCTTGGTAACGGTGACTGGTGTTCAATCCTGATTGGGGTGCAACAAAAAGAAAGTTTGAGGGGATGACTCACTCTTTAAAACCAGGGAGAGCTGTAATGTACTGTGTATCATGTTGATGTGAGAAAGCAGGATGAGAATACTGAATGTGTGCCTCCTGGTCTTGAGACAGTGGCAGAAGCTATGGTGCTGCTTACATCAACTGGTGCAGGCTTTCAAAATCCATTGAAATATAGGTCAGGCATTAACATAAGGTGTAATGGTCAGAATTGCCGAGTCTGCCACTGGTGGCTATGACAGGAGATGCTGAACACTTGCACTGCTGGATGTGTCTGACAAGCAGATCAGGGTTTACATAAATCAATCAACAATCTAAATTATCATCATTATTATTCTATTATTATTTCTACTACTACCAATCTATTATATTATTAACAACACATGGTTACCAATATATTAGTATTCTTTTATTCTAACCAAATCTAATGTAAATTTAGCTATAATTTCCATTTTGAAGATATGTTAGAGGTGGTGTAAAGGAAATATCTGGTGGTAGTCCTACGTTAAGCATAGTACAGCTAAGTACTGCTTTACCACAGATCGTGTACTAGTGGATCAGTCAGTGATTTATTTACAATGAAATAAATCCAGCAGCGAGCCAAATATCATTTTATGGCATTTCAAGGTGATTAAAAAGGCAACATTGTAACTGGAATCACCTTGAGATATAATAAAAGCACGAGAAATAGATTTGGCAGACTGCTGGGTATATTTCATTGAAAGTGAATAAGACGTGGGCCACAGGCCTGTGAACCTGCCTGCTGTCTGGAAACAAATGAAATAATTAGTGATTTAGTCATTTTACTTCAGTTACATTTACTGATTCAGAATAGAAAACCTGCACAGTACTGTTTTTCTGATGACTAGAGTTTGGGTAACAGTGTCCTAAACCATAAATTCTCAATATTTTTTTTTCTAAAACCTTTATGTGTAGGACTGGGCTCTGTTCTGTGTGATATATCGATTGATTCTACGGCAAATAATCAGTTACTAGTCACACAATCTTCTCCGTAGTTAGGGTTGCCAGCTCAGCCATTTTTTACCTGTCACATATAACTTTTGCATGCTGCCTTGAAATCAGTTAACTAAGTAACTTGGTTCTGTAGGATCTACTATTTGATTGGGTCACCGATTTCCTTCATGGCACATATGATGTCTACATACTGCAAAGAAGCCTGCAAAAGTCATATTTGGCCGTTAAAAAATGGGCATGGTGGCAACCTTGTCTGTAGGATATCAGTGGGAGCTTTACTGTCCAGCAAAGATTTTTAGCTATGCTGATCACCATCAGCATCTTAATTTTATTCAGGGGGACCAATAAAATGCATATTTAATGGCTACATTGGCTAAAACGTCTACAGATTGAGCTGTATTTTATACCCCTGCAGTGTGCATCTTATAAGGCTCCCTCCATGAAAGTGCAGTCACCCTAGATTGGTGAGTTGACTCTGATGGGGGTAGTGAATAATTCATCCTGGGCACTTTATTAAAATTCTTCAAAAGTACACTAAAAGAAGGGTATTAAGATTCTAGTACAATGCATTATTGACAGTCCTGTACATGCATGCAGAGATTTCAATTACAATTTACCATGATTAACATAATGGGAGTTGTAGGCCATTGTAAATTGTCAGAGCTTGCAATTCCCTGATAATTGTGATCATAACGGGAATAGATACAACCTTTACAGTAGTAGTAGTAATAGACGTAGATGGGAATCTCGTGGTCTCATCCTGTGGAAATGGATGGACATAGCTGGAAACTCCAGTAATGGTTACCCATTTATTATGGACGTTTACCACTCTCTGGTACACTATCGGGCTTGCCCAGATTGTATTTGCCACCAGACAATACAATGTAATTAATATTTATTTCTATCACACTGGGTGTCAAAAGCTGGATGTGTGAGGTTTGGAAGTCCAAGATAACGCTGTTTTATAAACACCCAGAAGTCTGGAGGCGGGTGTTCCTAAACATTGTAATAATAAAAGTGTGTCTGCACCAGAGAGCATCTCTGATGTATTTAGTATACATAAGGTGATCATACTACTCTTTAATTTTGGCAGCAGTGATTTTAATGAAGTATATGATTTCTATAAATCTCCCCAGTATGACATACGATCACCTTAGATGAAGGTTGGGCTTTAGGAAAGAATTGCTGGTGCTATTTAAGATGTTGCAATATTTTAACTCTTTGCATGAAAGAAATGTGTACAAATCATACACCATGTATTATTCCTGTCATACAGCTCTTTGGCTCAATAGAACAACAACATATATTAATATAATCGCTACTGGAAAATCCTTTAACTGCAGGCTTTTATTCAAAACTAGTGACTTAAAGAGACACCAAACTTTTTTTTTTTCACTTGTGCTTATATAGAATCTGGTTCAGTTCAGCTCTGTGTTGAGTCTCTCAACATACACATGGGTTGCTCTGGAAACGGGAAGCAAGAGTTTAAAAAAGTTTAGTGTCCCTTTAAATTTGAATCATCACTTAACATCTTACAAAACAGGAAGTGGTCATAACCTTGTGGTTAACATTAACCACATGGTGGGTTGCACAATGCAAAAATGCTATGTGGGCCGTTGTTTTGAATGACACAAAAGCCAGACCAGAGTGTAAAATTGCCAATTCATTATGGGACATTTTACTACTTAACAAATACTATAAGTGAAATTGTTTGGGCAATAATAACTTGTTGGTATGAACAGAGGGAACATTTTATGAAGCACTGAGAGTTTTTATTTAGATGTATTTTGGCTACTGTTGTTGAAAATATTTTGCACGAAAAATGCCATATTTTAGCATTAAAGACCAATGTATGTTGTGATTTTAGACAAATTACTAAATTTGCGTTTGTTCTTGAACACAATGATTTTAATAGTAATAAACAGCCATTAATGGGGTTGCCAAGTTTCTCAAAGTGGCAGCACGCATGGAAAAACTGTAGTTTAGTCTGTTGTAAATACCGGTATACTAAATGTCTTTGTGTATATCACTATCATCTCTGTTTTAAATAAGCATATTATTTCTAGAATTTGCTGTGAATGGGTAAAACTTGGAATTTTAGCCATTTGAGAACAATTCTCTAAAGGACCCATGAGCTTGTATCATACAATGCATGATTTGAGAGCAGGAGATGGCACCCAGATGCCATTTTGATAACCTACATTAACCCACATTAGACCTTTTAAATAGGGGAGCTTATGTAAAATATAATGCAGGGCTGAATATAATTATTGCTACCCTCAAGGATGCATCTTTTATAGCCCTACATAGTAAAACTGGCTACCACATACCTCCAGGTTAGCAATTAAATAAATATGAGGTAATCATAAAAAAATAATAATTCAGCATTATAGTACAATACCACGCTGTATTTAATGCTCAAATTATAGTTTTCTTTTTTTTCTGGTGTGTCCTTTTTACGCGGTATACCAATTACAATAACAATGCTGCATCCTGTTTTCACTGTCAGTTAAGTACCACATTGGGCAGAAGGCAAACTCTAACCAGAATTAATCTTAGTTTAGCTTTTTTTTTTTTTACATAAAATTATGAAATGGATGGTATGCCCAGGATTTGTACCGCTTCGTTCATATTCATGCAAATAACTGTGGCATCTAATGAGCAGTATTAAAATGATACCTAGCATTTATCTGTTTAAGATTTTTTTATTATAATTTTGGTGCTTTGGAAACCCATTTTATGAAAACAAATAATGAAGTGAATTATATCCCTGTCCACTTGTTTCGGGAATGTTTTACAACAAATATCAACTTTAGGGCTACTGGACAAGGCACCCCAGCTGCAGCGGACTAAAATGTCCGTCCATGTTTCCTGCCTAGCCTAGATGATTAGGAGTAGCGCTCGACACAGCTGCAATGCCAGGGGTTTTATATACCTACTAACGAAAAGAGATTGAAGAGGACAAATGAATGTATTTTTGTAGAGCAATAAATACCATTGAAATTTAACTAAAATGTTTGATGTTTAGTGTGTTTTTGTCTTTCTAATTGAGTTGTAATGAGAGTGTTTTACATATTTTTTTTTATCTTGATTGTATCTAATCAAAATAATCACAGAAAAGCACTGCACTGAGAGATAGTACGATTGAGGGATTATTATCAGGTGGTAGAGAGATAGTCTGGTATAAACTAGTTCCAGAGATAAAGTACTGTAGCATTAATAATAATTTGGATTAATGGATGCAGTACTGCAGAAAAGAACCAGAAATATGGTATTGTATGATTATTCGGAGAGATTCAGTAGCAGGTAATAAAGTACTGTATGATAACTGGGAGAGAACCAGTAGCTGGTAATAAAGTATTGTTTGATGACTGGAAGAGAACCAGCAGCTGGTAATAAAGTACTTTATGATGACAGGGAGAGAACCAGTAGCTGGTAATAAAGTACTATATGATGACTGGGAGAGAACCAGTAGCTGGTAATAAAGTACTGTATGATGACTGGGAGAGAACCAGTAGCTGGTAATAAAGTACTGTATGATGACTGGGAGATCATTAGTAGCTGGTAATAAATTACTGTATGATGACTGGGAGAATACAAGTAGACAGGGATATTTACTCGGAAGATATAGGTCATGCAGGGGAAATCATTTTATTATACATTTGTAGGTAAAGGGAAGCTCTGCCCAACCTACAGTAATGATAATAAAAGTGTCTAAAGTTATTGTAGCACTTTAAAATGACTGCTAAAAAATCTAGAGCCAGGAATCACTGCAGTGAGATAACTGTACTAGTATCTGAAGATAGCCATTCGTTAAGAGGAATATGTGGTTGGAGCCAAAGAGTGTATTACAAAGAAATACTTGTAAATAAGATGGTCAATAGGAATTTTTAAACTCTTTATAATTGCTTACTACATGGCGATTTTGTCAACTTAATGTAAATAAAATACTTTGGGATCCCAAAAGATTATTGATTTCAATGAAATGCTTCCCTCTTAGGTTAATAAGGTTTATTTTCATTCGTCAATTGGCGACATGTAGATAGTGGATATAAGTGCAGGCCTTGCATATCCTGTTCATGTCTATTTATGTGCATTTGGAAAAGCAATCAGATTTTTTTTATAGAAGATGCTGAATTATTTCCTGCTAGGTACATATAATTAGACTCATTGTACAAAAATAAAATGAAAAGAGTGTTCCTTGGATGTTTGCTGTCTTTTGATTATACTATAAGCACTCCGTAACAAGCATCTAAATGCACGGAATTACTATTTAAATTTCCATTTGCAATAGAGTCTTGGGGGAAACGCAACAGTTTGTCACTAAATATATAAATATGTTGCAGAGCATCCTGATGAGTTGAACTAGACCACAGTATCTTATTTCCTGTGGTTCCAACTGGGTTTGTGCAAGTCGTGGCTAAACCCCATAATCATATAAAAGCTTTTTTGCTGACCCTACCGTATCATTTCAGATATGTTTCTACACAGTGTAAGTCACTGCGGATGTTAACTCATTATATTCAGGAACGCATTGTACAACATCAGCAGAAAAACATTGATTTATAACTTTAAATAAAAATGATTTGCAACCTACCTTCTGCTCTTACCATTTTCAACTTTATTCAGAGGTTTGGATAAATAGGAGCCTCTTCAATGCTTTTTCTTTTTTTTTTTTTAATACCCATAGCAATTTTCCAGAAAAGCTGCAACTATTCAACGTAAAGAGCACCCAAAAAGGAAAAATATAGCAGAGATGGAAAGCTACTCTGGAAAGTTACATTATAGACAACAATGACAATATTATACATTGTTAGACAGATTTAAGGCCCGTGAATCTGTGTACATCCACAGAAAGTTATGTTATACTGAGTTACATTTTGAATTTCGATTGTGGATCAGATGGCCTGCTCCTTGCTGTTTAGTAGGGAGGTTTAAAAGATCATTGCTATCCATAAGTAGGGAGAAGCCATCCCATTGCATTAACAATAATAATATATCATATAATAATAATATATGGTGGAGAACTTATTACATTGGCAAACTGTATTGGAGTAAATGAGATGACTTTATAGCATCATCTGAAAAGCATAATCACATTTCATGGTGTAAGATTGAAATGTTCATCCGGTAGGCAATCACCAAGGTGAAATGGTTTTGAAACAAATCAGGATTGAAGCAATAGAGAGAAACAAACCCCAAAAAAGCTATACAGAAAAGTCCTGAGCACTGATTAATAAAGAGATACACGTGAATGTCTTCAGTGGATGCAGTGACTGGAAACCTGGCTAGATTTCCTTTTTTACACCAATCCAAGATCTTAATTATATGCTGTAGGATCTGGCTTGAAGAACAACGATCCTGGTGCAGATCTGACTGACAGCACGGATGACGGCTAGATGCAGCGGATCGATGATAAATGCTCCAAAAGAACAGCCTCAAATTTGAATTGGCATCTAAACAAACTGGTCTCAATAACAACTGTACATTGTGAACTTCACACAGTTGGAATTTATGGCAGAACTGCTGCTGGGAAACCATGTCCAAGGTCAGTGCACAAAGATGTATAACATGGTGTAAGGAGCAGAAAAGATGAGAAAACATTTGAATCTGATGAGTCATATTTTTCCATATTTCCAAATGATGCTTTCATCCCATTATATCTTCTGACAACTGTTCAACATGCTGCATTATCCATGGGATAAGTGTACTCATCTTGTGTATGTCTGATGATGTGTCTTCATTGTCGTATAACAGTCATGGAATAGGAGACCATTTTACATCTGGAGCACTCAAAGCTATAAATACTGATGCCAGTGGTGTATCTTGATTTTGTGCTGCCCTAGGCAGACAAAATCCGGGCACCCCCCTACCCAAGCTGCACACCCACGTTACACACCTAAGACATGCCCCATCATTCAGACTCACATCAAGCTCATACTCCCATCACACTCAGTCACACACTCCTACTCCCATCACGCACACTCTGACTCCCATCACACTCAGTCACACACACTGTCTCCCATCACACACACTCTGACTCCCATCACACTCAGTCACACACTCTGACTCCCATCACACTCAGTCACACACACTGTCTCCCATCACACACTCTGACTCCCATCACACTCAGTCACACACACTGTCTCCCATCACACACACTCTGACTCCCATCACACTCAGTCACACACACTGTCTCCTATCACACACACTCTGACTTCCATCACACTCAGTCACACACAGTCTCCCATCACACACACTCTGACTCCCATCACACTCAGTCACACACAGTCTCCCATCACACACTCTGACTCCCATCACACTCAGTCACACACAGTCTCCCATCACACTCAGTCACACAGTCTCCCATCACACACACTCTGACTCCCATCACACACAGTCTCCCATCACACACTCTGACTCCCATCACACTCAGTCACACACAGTCTCGCATCACACACACTGACTCCCATCACACTCAGTCACACACAGTCTCCCATCACACACTCTGACTCCCATCACACTCAGTCACACACTCCTACTCCCATCACGCACACTCTGACTCCCATCACACTCAGTCACACACACTGTCTCCCATCACACACACTCTGACTCCCATCACACTCAGTCACACACACTGTCTCCCATCACACACTCTGACTCCCATCACACTCAGTCTCCCATCACACACACTCTGACTCCCATCACACTCAGTCACACACAGTCTCCCATCACACTCAGTCACACACAGTCTCGCATCACACACTCTGACTCCCATCACACTCAGTCACACACTCCTACTCCCATCACGCACACTCTGACTCCCATCACACTCAGTCACACACACTGTCTCCCATCACACACACTCTGACTCCCATCACACTCAGTCACACACACTGTCTCCCATCACACACTCTGACTCCCATCACACTCAGTCACACACAGACTCCCATCACACTCAGTCTCGCATCACACACACTGACTCCCATCACACTCAGTCACACACAGTCTCCCATCACACACTCTGACTCCCATCACACTCAGTCACACACAGTCTCCCATCACACTCAGTCACACAGTCTCCCATCACACACACTCTGACTCCCATCACACTCAGTCACACACACTGTCTCCCATCACACACACTCTGACTCCCATCACACTCAGTCTCACACACACACACACTCTCCCATCAGCACTTACCTTTCCCTGGCAGGCAGGCAGCATGGTCCCTCCATGCTGCCTGTTCGGCTTCCCGGCGATTGTGCCGACAGGTCACGTGACCGGGCGCGCGTATGACGTCAGCGCGCCCGTCACGTGACTGTCGGCACTTCTGTGTCGGCACACTGCACGGGGAGCCGAACAGGCAGCACGGAGGTTTCTCTGTGCTGCCTGTTCGGCTCCCCATGCAGCCTGGCAGGCAGAGCGATGGTGAGGGGGGATCTTCCAATCCCCTCTCACCTCTGTCTCTGCCTGCAAGCGCGGTGGTTTTTTTTTTTTTTTTTTTAAAGGGCCGGATTTTTTTTTTTTACATTTTTTCTTTTTCCAGTGCTGGGGGGCGCCCCCCCCCCAAAAATTTGCCGCCATAGGCATCCGCCTAGGATGCCTCGCGGTAAATACAGCACTGACTGATGCTCCATGATGTACACATGTTCCACACACTGCTAACCAAATGAATAATAGGTCAAACACCTCCCTAATCACCACATCGAAACATCACTGAAACGTTGTGAGAAGTTCTGGAGCATCTAGTGAAAAATAGATTCCCTTCAAAGAATCACAACAATACGACGAATACACACAGATCCAGACATGACAGAATTCCAAGGAAGACTGAAGCAGTTCTGCATGGAAAGGATGACCATACTCATTATTAGGGCCTAACTCTTAATATTTTAGATATTTCTGTTATTTTGTCAACCCTGTGTATGTGGCTCAGTGCAAAGAAAGACAACTGGAGATGTGTATACCACCATTTATTCAAGACCTATAAACTATATGACTAACACAAAGGACCTAATTCATACTTCTTTACCTGTGTTGCGGAATCAAGGTGTTTGATCAAACTTCAAGCTCATAAAATGTGTTGATTTGGTGCAGAGCACAAACCCCATTGTTGTATTAAATGTATTGCCTAACCAGTGAATGTGAATGGATGGCGTTAATTTGCATGTTGAACAGACATTAATTTGACTAACGCCTGGTATAAAAAACACTCGGTTGCAGTTGTTTTATGGAGAGACAGCATCTTAAGAAAAAAGTGGTGTTAATTTCCCAGTTGTGCTAGATGACTGTTTTCAACTGTTTAATGGAAATGTATTATATTTATCTAAAAGTAAAACAGTTATTTAACACAAGTGTATTACTAGTAAATATGTTTGAGCTATCAGGCTAAACCCAAAACATTATGGCTGGTTTAAATATGAAAAAAAGGGTAGCGAAAATGCCTTAAATTCTACAAGCATACAGATCTTTGAAATAATACAATGAACAAAACTCTTTATTTGTAACAAAAATATTGCAAAATTCCAATTACATTATACATATTTTTTCTGAAGGAGCATATTTAAAGATACAAAATAATATGAGAGAAAAAAAAACATACAGAACACAAGCATTGAAATGTGAATGATATTTACAGCTGGTATGGTCCACTTAAGGCACTCCAGCTGATGTATTTGACTATGAGGCCCCATGAATCAGATGCTGGCTAGTCGCTGTGGATAATAGGAGGTGTGGCTGAAAGGCTAGAAGGTTGCACCCCACATACAGAGTATGCATTTTAAAACCTTAAAATCAAAATCCATTGTGAAAAGAGAAATCGCATATACAGCTGTGAAAGAACCAAGCTTGTACTATACAAATGTCATCACTAGAAGGTTGTATTTCAGGGTTTTACTGCACAATTCTTTGAACGTATTGAAGGTTAACTGCAACTGAAACACAAGGGAACATTACTGTAAGTTGATGATGGAGAGTTTTATCTATTGCATTCCAGTTGGCACACAACACATTTTCCAGTGTTGGTAAACATATCCTAGTGTGAGGGTGCATCATTGCTGATATCACAGTCATATACCTTCTTCTGCAATAATTATTATGTTTGTGCTATACCACAAATTCATCAAAATATTGAACCAGTGTGAATTTATAAACTCTACTATGAGAGCAAAATGTAGTTGTAGCGGTCGCAATGGCTTTTTTTCTGTGTTAACATTCTTCTGTTCTTTTTTTATGAAGAAAACTATATATAGAGTTAAAAATAAATATCTTTAGGCAAAAAAAAAAACCCAACCATTTGTGCTTTCTAAATAATAGTATGTGGCATATATAACATTGTACATTATGGCCTAAATGCATAGGCTAAGGTTGCGTGGAATGGTATTATAAATAAATAATAAAAGTGTAAGCATTTGTGCTCCCCTGGGTAATGTTGGATGGAAGCAAAAGGAACAAACTCATGTTTAAGTCTTGTGAAGTGATCAAGTCTATGATGAGATGCTGTTCCTCACAATGGGACCGGATGATCCAGTTGATGCTCTTTCTCTCTCTTTTACATGCTCCATTTCAATTTTGGCCTTGATTTTGTCCCAGTTTACCTCGACCTGTACAAAAGATGACAAATACTGATGAATATATTGCAAGTAGGCTTCAGTGATTAATCTGCTGATGTTGAATATGCAATTAAAATTGCTAGGTCGATAAATATTTTAAAGAAAGGAATCATTTGGATGTGCACAATGCTTTCAAGGTGCCGATTATACTATGTTATAAAATATTAACCAACCTAACATTTAAAAAACAAAAATTCAGTGTCAATTAATTTGATCATTGGAGCTCTAAACCCAAGATTTACAAAACTACTATACAGACATACACCATATCAATAAAAAAATCAAATGCATAAATATTTTCTTATCAGTGATTTTTATGCATTTGTAAATGTATTAAGTGTAATATTTCTTTGCGCCTAAATCTCCCACCATGAACTAGATGGATTCATCGTCTGTAATATCTGCAATGATCAGACCAAAGGAGAAGGTAGGAGGACTTCAATGAATGCTCCTGCCTATCAGAAGACATCTTGAACATTCATACAACTCTATCTGCTGCTTGGATCTGAGAAGTACTGGAAAAAAAATGGATTCAATTCTTCAATTTTACCAGAGTGTCCAAGTTTTTTTTATGAAGTGGACCACACAGTGGGCCACAAATAATTTTTTTCATTTACAGTTTTGGTGAATAACTGCTTGTTAGCCATAGAAAAATATGCTTCTTTATTTAAAAAAATTGTTTAAATTAACTTTATACAAACAAATCTACACGTTTATATGGCTGAAATGTGTAAACACAAGTCAGTTGAGCAGCACTTGGTCAGACTGAGAAGTGATTGGAGAATAGAAGGTAATGGTATTAGTTCAAGTAGCAGATAGTGATGTGCACACATGCAAGTTAGTAGTGCTTTTCTGGGAGTGTATCTGAAGATCTGACCAATGAGGAACTCTTCCACACAATGCATGAGGAAAGCTTAAAGAGCAGAAAATGTATCATATCTTACACTAGTAAATTTATATCAGAATAAATACAGATTGCTAATAAGAATTTGTCTATCTAGCTATGCATTTTTATTTTTAACTCAGGGCACTGCTTCATCTTTTATGCTCTAGTCAGTGTCAGTGAGTGAAGCTTTTCATCTTTTTTTAGTAATAGCTTCTGGGAGGCTTCTCCAAGGGAGGGTTGGCCCAGTGGGCAAAAAGTATTTAGTTGTCCTTGGTGCTACTTCATGAGCTCACCTGATATGATCAGAGATAAACACACATAGATATGCAAGACTTGATTTGTTGACAGATAAGTTACAGGGACGGATAGGCAGTCAAGACAATTGGATAGAAAGATCAAGTGTTACCGACTGGGGCATTTAAAAGTGCAAAGTGGGGAAATCCAAACCAATTGAGTGATATTAGAAAGCAGCCTATGAGGCTTTTTCCCTCTTGCCCCCTTATCTTCTCTGTAGAGAGTGTTTGGCAGTTGAGGCACAGAGCTGAGTTGGCATTTTTTATGGACTTTGCTGACATCTTATATAGTAGCTGGTATATCCAAATGTGGAAGCAGTGTGCAGTAATGATAAGATTCATTCATATGCTGGTATTTCAGCATTTATAGTTTCAATATTACAGGCCTTTAAAACAATGTCTAAAGTTAGGCAATATTTGCAACGCAAAGTGCTGCAAACCTTTTTGACAAGTAAATGGCTAATAGTCAATTTCAAACCCAAAACTAAGTAAAGCTAATTTTGTATAATCAAATACAAATAAGCGTAACCTGTAAATCTATCTTGAAAGTAAATCCAGTTCCATTATAAAAAAAAAGTCTGATGGTGGGAGTGGAGAAGGATTGCTGTCCCTAACAAAGTGTGTGGGAATACTTGTCGCTTGGTGACTTGAGGGAGTACTTCTGAAAAGTCAATACTTAGCAGATCTTTATTGCATTCTGCACACTGAGCTAAACATGCATCAAATAGATAACCTTACAAATGCTTGGAACAGGGCTCTGAGGGTGGTGACGGAAACTTTATTACAGATTTAAGATTAGTGTAGTATGAATGTGAGAAGTACTGCAGGATAAAATTATGGTACTCTGAAGGGCACAGGAAACACAATCATAATTTGGCTTGATCAGTGGGAACAATCATGTTGAGCAGATAAAATGAGCAGTAAACGGTCATTATGGCAAATGAGTCTATGCTAAATACACTTAAGGCATACACAGACATGAACTGGGGAGTGATGAATGAAAATGGCACAAGGTGAAAAGAGTAATATAAAAAAAAGTACATTATGAATATTAGTTCACTAATATTATGGACCCACAAATGGAACAGTTGTTTTCATTAGTGACTGACTACACCATGACTTGCCATATGGTTTATGGTGTATCTACTGAGAAGTGATTATCAGTGCAGATGCAGATAAGCTGAATGATGCGAAGATACAAAACGCATCCTTTGCCAGGGATGATTACCAGCACCTATGAAAAAATCTCAGCAGATCAGAAGTCTTCAACAGGAAGTTCTTCAGCTACTGTGTAACTACAAGTCTCATGATTCTCAGCTACTTACAGATAGGAACATTGTAGTTCTTCAACTGCTGTAGCTTTACGTTGTGGCTATCCTTGCTATAGTCTGCAATATTGCACCATAGTTTATGGATATTCAGTTCCTTGTGAAATTCCATTTTACTTTTGAAAACAATTTAAAATATATTTTAAAATTGAACAACAAATTTGAGAAAATAGACAGAGTACATGCTAATGTATGTTAGAATATTGAAAATAATAGGAGAGGATTTCAAATTGTTATCTATTCATAAAACAACTGGTAATCCAGTGTTTTGTACAGGCCCCAACTTAAAGAGGGCCCACAGCAGCTGGGTAGATCCTCCCTGTTGCATCCCAAGTGAGCAGAGAGATGGCCAATAGGTAGCCATTTTCCTAGGGGGATGCTGAATTCAGGCTATTGGTTTTTTTTTTCCTGTGCAGTAACAATATCAGCATCACAAAATTCACAGCCACAACACAATGTGTATGTAAAAAAATATATATATCACCAAAAGCTCTTACAATTCTATCACAGTCGGGACAAATTTATGACTCTATTTGCTTTTTTTGTTATAGCTAAGATAATCTTTTCAAGGCAAAATATGAAAGTGTGTTTTTTTTCCTTTTCAAATCCATCGCCATTTTTCATGTTTATTTTCATACTAAATCATAGGTATTAAAGAAGAATTTCTTGCCTGCCGAACACTACATAATTTAATTTGTATAGGTACACTAGATGAGTAAGAGATAAATTACAGCTAAACACACAACATTGCAAGAGTGCGCATATAGATCTGGTCCTCAAGGTACAGCATAGTCAAACTAGGTCTGGCCCTTAAATGGTTACTTAGAAATCTTGTGGATATTTATATTTTGCCTCATCAGGCTGTGTTTATTTAAGTAAACTCTTCTGCAAGTCTTTTATATTATTTAAACTTTTCATTTTAAAACATGACTTAATAACTTCTGGAAACTGCACACTGTTCTCCCAAGATCTGTATCACATTTGGTTCATCCTGTACAATTGTGTGGGATGTGTCAGTGGTATTTTAATAATTGTACTTTTTCTACCATATCAGCGTCTTCGAGATCTCATTTTGCAGGACACTTATTCAGTTTGACAGCACAGATAACACAGAGCAGTCCACACATTTACTTACACCTTGTGCATACTGCAGGAATCTCTTGTTGATTTCCTTCTTGCTGAAGTCGTCCAGATACTTTTGTCGATAAGCCAAAACTGTATCGACATGTGTCTTATGTTTCACAGCTAGCTCCAATGCCCTGAATAAAATGCATAAAGTGCACTTTTTAGCAAACAGCCAATAATGTTGCCAAACTATTTATTTATTTATTTGGTAGACATCATAGCATTAACACTTTGCATCAAAGCACTGAATCTCAAATCTTTGAATGCCCAAATGATTGCAACATATTACAATGATTCAATATGCAGAGAGAAAAACCCTGAGGTCTGTTCACCAAACTGTGACAACTAAATACAAAAATCAGGCCAAAATGGGTGAGTTGGAGTCATTTTCCAATTCATATATATGATTTGTTCCAACCCGGATGTGAATTCAGCATGTTTACCTGTTGAGTGAATAGACTATATTGAGAGGATGAAACAGAACCAAAAAGATATAGAATCAGGCAGCTAATTAGGGGGGCTCAATCAAGTTGAATAATGTCAAAAGACCCAATGTAAATTAGAGAAGATCTAGAGCCACTGAATGTGTGTTGTTTTCTCTGTGTGTACAGAGCATAGCTCTGTAACATGTGAGCAGAATCAACCATTCAAATGACACGAGCAGGCTTCTGCCTCATTAAAAGAAAAACAACAGTATTTAGTCCCCGTTTATGTCATGCAAGAGCCATTTATAAATCCATCTTAATAATCTTTAAATTCTTAATTAGTATAGTAACCTTTATTTATACTCCTGCTGTGTAAACTAAACCTGGCATGGTTGGCAATATGGTTTTATTTTGGAGAAAAGTCCTAAAAGGTGGAACAACCACCAGGAGCACAATTTGCAATATTTCAGGCTCGTATAATAACTAGTGCAATAATAAATTGGTCTTTTTCCTAACTTTGTGATTCACACAACTAGAGAGTGGCAGATATGTCTGGAGCAATTTTTTGGGACGCAAATGCAGATTTTCTAAGTAATTTTTACAGTAGTGAGAAAACTGTGCAGTAGAGAATAAATCATAAAAATATAGGGTTTAGAGAAGGTCTTTGACTGTGTTGATTGAGTTTTCCTTGATGAGGGTCTTTCTAAATTTAAATTTGGGGAGGGCCTAATCAACTCTGTCATGGTCTTATATACATCTCCTTCTGCTAAAATAGCAGGGTTTGGTACCGAATGGTTCAGCGTCAGGAACGGGACACACCAAGTCTGTCCTTTAGCCCCAATGCTCTACATCTGGTACATCTTGGAATAATAAAAGCTAAAGACATAAAGGGGATATCTGTGGGAAAGATTGTGCAAATTAAATCTGGACACAGATGACATCATACTGACGCTGTCCAAACCTGCGCTCTCTCTTGCTGAGGTTTTAAAAGAGACATATAATCCAAATATACAGTCAATTTTGGTAAACAGGATAGATTAATTCAGAGTTTTTCTTTTAGTTGGGTGCCTAAATTTATTAGATATTTTGGAATTTTGAATCCTAAGAAAAGTCGGAATATTTTGAAGCTGAATTATGCCCTGTAAATTCGAGAGTTGAATAAACAGATGGGTGAATGGGTATACATTCTCCTGAAATCACTATATGATCTAAGAATTATATCTATCGAGATATCTATCTGGTATGTGCAAATTGGTTCTAATTAGGATTGATTTTTTATTCTGGTTTTTTATTGTTGTTTGTCTATTTTGTTTATGGATTTTAATAATAAATACATAAAAATATATGGTTGCATTTTTAGGGTTTTTTCAGTTATTTTTCTTTACTATGCAGTAACAGAATACAATTATATTTTTATAAAACAAAACTTGTATAGAAAACCTTCATGTTCGTATCTTTTTTTCTGCTATTAAGTTCATGGTGACCGGTCCACTTTCGGACATTATATCATTTGACTCAAGACTCTAAACAACATTTCTGCCCTTTGATAGACCCGTACAAGCAAAAAAGATTAAAGTTCTTAATTTTTAGTCTTTCATTAAAGCATTTTTATTTAAAATGACTACACTTGATGCAATCTTTCAACTAAACATAACTTAATTTGCTGCAGACATTTGTCCTTTAAAAGCAGAGATCTAGTGGTAGCTGGTATAATTAATCTAGCTCTAACTGCAAACTGTCTATTATATAAATAGTATGTTACCTCTCCCAATTGTAAGAGTCAATGCTTAGCTGTATGGCTTGGTATACAAGACCAGCCTGAAGGAGAGTGGCTTCAGCATCTTGAAAGTTTCCACTAAGCAGCTGGATATGAGCCAATCTGGACTCTTTCGATGGCAGATCTTTAATTGAATTTATGTACTGAACTTTATCAATCTGCAAGAAAAACAAAGGAAGCTGTAGAATAAAGAAAACTCACATTAAGATAAAACTGGTATTTAAGGAGTAATTAAAGATGTTTCCATACCTCGCCAATTGCTGCATATGCTATTTCCGCTGTTGGTATCTCCTTACTAGCAATAGCCATGGCAGCTAGACAAGACCACATGCTTTGCTCCTAAAAGCATTTAAAATAATGGATTAACTAGCTAGACTACATTGCTTTATTCATGCATAGAATTCTAAGGAAATTAAAAAATGCTTCAAAGTGTAAAAATGACAAGGTATCACTTTATAAAACATAAAATGCTGCCCATGTATGTGCTAGCCAATTTGTTAGCACATGTAGAGATGTCTTGTTAACAACATATATGTTTTTAGGATGATCAGGTCACTTTAAGGTGTTTCCTAAAATGGTTTACTGTTAGATATGCCATTTGCGTCATTCAGCAGAAGTGGGTGCCAAGTACACATTCTGTGAGTTACTTTCTTACTTTTGGAAGGCTCTGTTTGTTATGCAATTTTATTAGAGATGAAAGACTGGCAGGAAATGTGTAAAATGCAAATTTATAAATGTGCAATACTGACAAAGTCATCATCGCCTAAAGTATCACTCCAACTTAAAAATTATCAACTTTTGTTTCCCATATTGAAGTTCAATAGTTATGAAAGTAAATTAATGTATTAAAATATACTTATTTGTATTGTAAATATAGAAACATAAAATGTGTCGGCAGATAAGAACCATAAGGCCCATCTAGTCTTCTAAATACTTTCATTAGCCTTGTCTTATATCTAGGATAGCCTTGTGCCTATCCCACGCGTGCTCAAACTCTTTCACTGTGTTTATCTCTACCACTTCTCCTGGAAGGCTATTGAATGAATCCAATACCCTCTCAGTAAAGTAATACTTCTTTGTATTACTTTTAAACATTTTCCCCTCTAATTTAAGACTATGTCCTCTAGTTGCGGTAATTATTCTCCTCCTTTACCATGATGATTCCCTTATGTATTTAAATGTTTCTCCAGTGGCGGAACTACCATGGTCACGGGGGTCCTAGCTGCAACCGGGTAGATCACTCCAGGGGGACCGGCTGCCCCGTAGACCCCTGCTGTGATGCATCTTCTGTCCACTCTCCTACTACTGCTCAGTGTGCAGTGTCAGTAGTGTTCCAGTGAGAGGAAACATAACTTCAGTTGAGCCTATCTATCCTTCAAAGGCAGCAGAATATCAGTAGAGCACTGTGTGATGGAGAGATAGGAAGCATCGTACGAGGAGGACAGTGAGGGAGAGAGACAGAAGACAGATTGCCAGATTTGTTAGTTACCACTGAGCATGTATCAACTGCTTACAGCGGTGGAGCTGCAAGGAGCCCAGCAATACCCTTCACTAGGGGATGAGCTTTACTTTAAAATTATTTCCTCTGGTAACATACCCGTGTTGCATGTGAAATAAAGCTTTTTTTTTTTTTTTTTTAAATCCATTGATTTGTTCCTGAGCTGCTCACAAACATTTAGATCCATTGTTTCCTTCCCGTCACTGCTGGCGGTAAAGTCCCGCACCTCCTCCTCCTGGCCTCTCCCTTGCTGGCTCTCCTCCATCCCTCCCTCTTGTTGGCTCTCCTCCTCCTGCCCTTCCCCTTGCTGGCTCTCCTCCTTCCCTCCTTCTTGTTGGCTCTCCTCCCCCTGCCCTCCCTCTTGCTGGCTTTACTCCTCCTGTCCTCACCCTTGACGGCTCTCCTCCTGCTAGCTTTCCTCCTCCTCCTGCTCCCCCCCCCCCCGCTGGTTTTCCTCCTCCTTCTGTCCTCCCACTTGCTGGTTCTCCTCCATTCCTCCCTGTTGCTGGTTCTCCTCCTCTTGTCCTCGACACTGCTGGCTTTTCTGCTCCTCCTGCACACCCCTGGGTGGCTCTTCTCTTCCTTGTGCCCTCCCCTTTCCTTGCGCTCTTCCTCCTCCTAGCTGGCTCCCCTTCTCCTCATGCCCTTCCCCTTGCTGGCTCTCCTCCTTCTCCTGCCCTCCTCCTTGCGGGCTCTCCTCACTGTGCTTCCTCCAAGTAGCATCATATAGCAGTGAGTGAGAATCATACAGGAGGAAAGGGTAACCCTTCCTGATCTGGTCTAGATTAGCTAGGCGCAAAGTAAGTGCCCTACTTCTTAATAAGGAAGTGTCAAATTCCCAGGTTTTTAAACTCATGGTCTGAAACCCCTATAGGCACCTCAGCAGCATAGCCCAAAAAATATAAGTACTTTGGCTTTATTAGCAGAAACATTGTCCCCTCTGCTTCATTATAGAGTGTGGTGGACATTAATTACATAAAACACATTATCTCCCAATATGTAATTATTGATTAGCAAGGTGGCTTCCTGTTCCAAACCTAAAAAACAACATTTAACACCTTCTGTACTATTTTGTAATAAAAATATATCAGGAAGTATTACTTTACTGAGAGGATAGTGGATGCATGGAATATCCTTCCAGCAGAATTAATAGAGGTTAACACAGAAAGGAGCCAAGTTGTTTCAACATGAATTGGATAGGCATAAAGTTATCCTACATTTAAGATCAGGCCAGGGACTAATTAAAGTATTCGTAAAATTGGGCAGTCTATGTGGGCCGAAAGGCTCTCTCTCATCTGCCAACACATTCTATCACAAATTAATCCTACAAAAAAGCCGAGGCTTAATGGAGTTTTAGATTTTTGTTATCAGATCATAGGTGGCAGTTAATTTGTCTTCTGCTGCGTGTATATGAAGGACACACATTCCTTTTAATACATACATAACACTCACTAATACACATTCAAACACTCACTAATAAACATTCACACACTCACAAAATACTCACTAATACATATTCACACACTAATACATACTCGCATAACACTTACTAATACACATTCAAACACTCATTTAACACTCCCTAATACACATTCACACACTAATACATATTTGCATAACACTTACACTAATACATGCTCACATAACACTCACTAATACACATTAACACACTTATATAACACTCACACAGTCATATAACACTCCCTAATACACATTCATGCACTAATACATACTCGCATAACACTTACTAATACACATTCTCACACTCATATAACACTCCCTAATACACATTAACACAACATAAATACATACTCGCATAACACTTACTAATACACACTCACACTCATATAACACTCCCTAATACACATTCACACAACATATATACATGCTCACATAACACTTGTGAACACTCACTAATTCACACTAATACATTCTTACTAAAACACATGTACAAACACACACACTAATATACAATCACATAACACTCACGGAATACACACTCAACACTCACGGAATACACACTCAACACTCACGGAATACACACTCAACACTCACGGAATACACACTCAACACTCACGGAATACACACTCAACACTCACGGAATACACACTCACGGAATGCACACTCGGTACTCACTAATGCACACTCAGCACTCACTAATGCACACTCAGCATTCAATAATGCACTCACACATCAGCAAGAGAAATAATAATGTGTACATATATTTTCATAAAAATTTTAAATAATGAAAAATAATTAAGAAGGTACAAAGTGAAAAAGGGGGCATCCTCTAGCACAATCTAAAAATATTTACAAGATAACATTGTAGTTAGTGCAAAATAAAACAAAATCCAATCAATTGTATACACCTTTGTTTCACAGAAAGTTTGCCTGGTCTTATTTGGCTTCTGATAGGCACACAGTATTATTCAATCCACTTCCACAATAAAAAAAAAATACAAAATGTGCTTACTTTTGCCTCAGAAAAATTCAGACTTGTAACTTAATTTCATAGTAGACTTGGAGATACACAAATCATTGTTTTGTTTTTTTTTAAACTAGTTCTGGTATTGTCAGCCTTAAAAGTACCTGACAGCACTGGTCACTAATCTTTCTGACAGTGCATTATAATACTCTGCACAAAGCTATTTGGAATCCTGCTTCTCACAAAATATAAACTAGATGGATTCTATATTCAATTCACCTGAGTCATCTTTAGCAGTTGCAAAAAGAAACATGAAGCACTGTTTTACTCCCTCTACTAAAAATGACTATTTTTTATTAGAGTATCAATTTCATATTTTGCTTTAATACCAGAGCAAAGGGGAACAGTTCGTCACAACACAATTATTGTTTTTGTTAGTAGAGCAAGTTGAAAGTATCCTGAACACAAAAGAATATATATACAACTTTTACAACCTTTGCTGCTTGAAATGAAATTTGATTAATGCTAGGGGGTACTTTGGATTTTTGGAGAAAAATGGGCAGGTCGCTGGCTCCTCCCCTTTCTATGACTAAGTCGTATCAGCCTTTAATGTATCTGTATTACCGACAAACATCATGGTCTGCTACAGTGCAGTGCTGGACCCTGCCGCCATGGAGATTAAATTGCCCCTGGGCAGACTGGTAAGTGAGCTGGTAGAGTTTCTGTGTGAAACATTACACAAATCTCTGAAAGGTTATATCTGCCTGAGAGCAGGGAAGTTTAAAATGAAACGCAGGGAGAAGATTACATTACTGCCCCTTTAAATGCATCCATATCTAGGTAGCTAAAGTAATAATGCATTATTTAATATAGGATGTAAACTTTCCACAAACACAAATGAATGGAACTCTCTTCTATTTATTATAGGAAAACATTGACCTATTGACACATTTACCTTGACAAAATGACAAAGACCAACTGCATCATCCCACTTTAAAGAATTGAAGTAATCATGAAGAATTGCTGGGTATGGTGAGATATTAGTGTGTACCAGTGAACCATCGCTTCTCCGGATAGTCACCATGTTACCAACAAAACTTACAATCTGAGGGGCCTTGCTATACTCACTGAAATAGAAAAACAAAAAGCTTGTGATAAATTTCAAGACAATTTTTGACGTGGACTTATGTATGTAGTCAATTGGCTTCCAAAATCTCTGGACATGCAGGTTGGAAGATATATAGATATTTGTTATAACTAGGTTTTCCCCAAGATGTTTAAAATAGGACACTTGGAAACGCATGAGCGACTACTTTTGTTTCCCCAAATGGTACATCGTTTTCATCACCTTTAAATCCATGGTGTTTTTGAACATCACACAAATTCCCTTCTCACACTTTTGCCATGCTTCATAACACTGACTAACATTATTGTTAAAAATTACCTATTTTTGCTATACATAGAAGATCTATTTTCCAATTAAATCCTTGTTTTGAGACTTAGGAACATTTGTTCCTTAATTGAGTTTATATTTTTGTTTGTGACTCAGAACTTTGCTTTTGGTTCTCTGCATGTAATTCATCAACTTTATTCAAACTTTTTTGACATAATTCCTTACAGCACCAATATTGAAGTAAATTGTGCTGGTTAAAACTGTTTTTTAAATTGTAGTCTCACTTATTATGTTTATTTTTATTTTGTTGTACTGCTAGTTTTAAGACCTTCTACTAATTGAGGAATGGAAGCCAAATGACTATTGTTTCAGTCTTGGTGATTATATATAAAAGTTATAGGGCACTATTGCCAGAAAGAGTCTCAATAGAAGGAAAATGGAACACATTAAAACAACATATACAGAAAAAACTTTAAAGAAATTTAATACCATACCTCCCATCTTTTTCAAACATTGTTTTAGCCAGTAGATCTAAGTCTACGTACACTACATTTGGATAGTACCAAACTGTGAAGCGATTATCCTGAAGTCCACACAACAGGTTAGATACGTCATTCCATGCTAAAGTATGTACCATAGACCCTATAAAATAAACACACAGAAGAACATAACTGTAGATAATTCCTGCACAGTAATCATTTTCAAGTCAACATCTGAATGTTCAAAATGTGTGGGTAGTATAAAATAATAAATGAGCTACTATCATGTGTTACGGTATGTGTTATATGTTTACAGAAAATCTAGATCTCTGTCTCGTCCAAACTGCAAGGTACTGTATTTATAGGTATCTTGATCAGAGAGCGCTTATAATAAATACTGTACTTGCTACACATATATATTATAAAAATACATTTTAATAAAAATAAATATCTCCACTGACGAAAGAAGATAATAAATGGGGGGAAAAAAATCACAGTATATATACAACAATTGCAAATCAATCTCAATTTTTTTTTTAATGAAAAAGTACTACTAAAACCGGTGCCATTCCTTGCAGTACCTGGTAGGTCATTTATACAGTGGGGAATGAGATTGGAAACATTTTAATACTTTATTTATTTGTGGTTTCTTTGGTGGTTTGCCACTGCAGTTTCTAAGACTATATGCTTTCCCCCTACATTTCCTTTGTGGAGTTCAATTTCAGGAGTCTCCCGAACGTGTGTTTCAAATTACTAGAATAGGTTTGTATTAATTTATATTGCTGTTGGTTGGTGATGGTTAAAACATAAGGGGCACTGTGTACAGGATTTCTTTTTTATAGACTGAATATAAAGATTATAGACATATAGAATGCCTCCCAACAGTTCCGCTTTGTGTGGGACAGAAACGATTTACTGCGCATGTGTAGCATTTTTCGCATGCGCGGTAGTACTGACATTTGACCTCCGAAAGTGTCATCCCGCCCCCGGCTTCCTGATTAGCCTGGGGCAAGACTTTGGAGACATGATATAGTGGATAATTTAGACAGAATATTATAGTAGCTTGCATATCTTAAAAAAGTAAGACAAGAAGTCCAGCGCTATATTTCCAAACATATAATTAATAAATCTACATTTGAACATGTAGAGTTTAAAATGGATTTTTACTTAATTTACATCATTTATAGACATTGCTGCATTTCTATGTGTATAACATGTTGTTAAAGGTTTAATTGTATAATGTGCACTTGTCTCTTGGATTTCAGAGGGATTTTCTACATAGTTAAGCAAAGTTGCTGCAGCAAATTGCTGCATCCATAAGCCTACCAGGGACAACGTGAAAAGACATTAAACAATTGAAAGTGGAAGATATATATAATAATAAAACATAATCTTTTTTGCAAAAGAAAAAAACAACCTCCTTATTAAAAAAAAGTGCTGCCACCAAACAAAAGTGTGTGGCTAAAAGTAACAAATCAAACAGATATGCCAAATTAAACTTGAAATGGGTGTTACAGTTTCTCATCTGCATGTTTATCTCTATGTTTTAGCATTTACATAGTGTTTATTACGTACTTAGGAGCTCTTGATTGTGTTTGCCATGCGGTGCCAGCTCCGCAAAAGATGTCTAGTGTTAGGGGCTAGTATTAATTTACATTTATTTATCTATCCTATAGCTCTCGCACTTTTCAGGGGAAATCACCGCCTTGCCTACTACCTACTATGCAGCCAATTGTTTTGCTTTTTAAATAGTTTTTAAGTTTCCAGTGATTATGACCTTCTAATACAGTCTGACTTCGCATATCTGTTTAATATTTATGATTTGTTGTTTCTAGTCACACATTTTTGTGTGGTGGTAGCACTAATTTAAATTCTTTTTTGTAAACTTTTGCAATAAAGATTATGTTTTAATATTATATATCTTGCAGTTGTTTAAGGTTTTGTACATATCATTAGAAATACGATACCGCAAATGCAATTCCATGCTCTGTTTATATAGAATTGAACACTTAATCATGCATTAAATTTTATTAATTTGACAGGTAATAAGGTAACCAAACATTGCATTATATATTTCTTCAACATACCAATTTTTATAGCTCTCTGTTCTTTCCCAAATTTCCTAACTGGGCTAATAAATAAATCTCTGTTTTTGTCCACAAAAGCAATTTTTCGTTCATTCGTAGGTCCTCCTTGGTCAAGTGCAATCTCCACTATTTCTATCTGGAATACAATAAAAATGGCAAGGTAAAACAAAAAAACAACCCCTGACCATTCACAAATTAACGTAAGTTGTATGGGGTGGCTCAAGGCGATGATGATCATCATGGACAGTCTTCTCTTCTTAGTATAGAGAACAGTGGCGGTTCCAGGGGGCCAACTGGGTAATCACGCCCCCCCCCCCCCCTCGATCAGTGAGGTGCAGATCACTCTGTGTGTGTTAAACATCGATGCTCTGCGTCATAACTAAGCGCGGGAAGCACGAGGCAGCAATGAGCCAATGCTGCCTGCACTTCCCCATCAGTGATCCGCACTGCATCAGGTAAGACTGACAGGGGAGGGGGAGAGAGGAAAGAACACGAGGGGAGGGGGGAGAGAACACAAGGGGAGGGGGAGAGTACCCCAGGGGAGAATGGAGAGAACACAAGGGGAGTGGGGGAGAGAGGGAGAGGAAAGAACACCTGGGGAGAGAGAGAGGAAAGAACACATGTGAAGGGGGGAGAGAGAGTAAAGAACACATGGGGAGGGAGGAGAGAAAGGAAAGAACACTTGGGGGGGGAGGAGAACACTTGGAGGGGGAGAGAGAGGAAAGAACACTTGGGGGGATAACACTTGGGGGGGGGGGGGAGAACACTTGGAGGGGGAGAGAGAGGAAAGAACACAGGCGGGTAGAACACAGACGGGTATAGGAGAGAATACAGGCAGGGAAGAGGAGGAAAAGAGATAGCTTTTAGAAGAAGAGAGAGACAACCATGGAGAAGCGGAGAGACATACATGGGCAGAGGGACAAAGAGACAGTCAAAGGAGGTAGAGGAGAGAGACATGCATGGGAAAAAAAAGAGAAGAGAAACATGCATGGGAAAGAAGAGGAGAGAGACATGCGTGGGAAAGAAGAGGAGAGAGACATGCGTGGGAAAGAAGAGGAGAGAGACATGCGTGGGAAAGAAGAGGAGAGAGACATGCGTGGGAAAGAAGAGGAGAGAGACATGCGTGGGAAAGAAGAGGAGAGAGACGAGAGAGAGAGACAGAGAGACAGAGACAGAGAGACAGAGACAGAGAGACAGAGAGAGAGAGAGAGAGATGAGAAGGAGAAAGACAGACATGGGAAAGAAGAGAATACAAAGACAGACATGGGAAGGAAGAGGAGAGAGAAAGACATGGGAAGGAAGGAGAGAGACATGCATGGTAAAGAAGAGAAGAGAAACATGCATGGGAAAGAAGAGGAGAGAGACATGCGTGGGAAAGAAGAGGAGAGAGACATGCGTGGGAAAGAAGAGGAGAGAGACATGCGTGGGAAAGAAGAGGAGAGAGACATGCATGGGAAAGAAGAGGAGAGAGACATGCATGGTAAAGAAGAGAAGAGAAACATGCATGGGAAAGAAGAGGAGAGAGACATGCGTGGGAAAGAAGAGGAGAGAGACATGCGTGGGAAAGAAGAGGAGAGAGACATGCGTGGGAAAGAAGAGGAGAGAGACATGCGTGGGAAAGAAGAGGAGAGAGACATGCATGGGAATGAAGAGTAGAAAGACATGCGTGGGAAAGAAGAGGAGAGAGACATGCATGGGAATGAAGATTAGAAAGACATGCGTGGGAAAGAAGAGGAGAGAGACGAGAGAGACAGAGAGAGAGAGAGAGAGAGAGAGAGAGTAGAGACAGACAGATATGGGAAGCGATAGGAGAGAGACAGACATGGGAAAGAAGAGAATACAAAGACAGAAATGGGAAGGAAGAGGAGAGAGAAAGACATGCATGGTAAAGAAGAGAAGAGAAACATGCATGGGAAAGAAGAGGAGAGAGACATGCGTGGGAAAGAAGAGGAGAGAGACATGCGTGGGAAAGAAGAGGAGAGAGACATGCGTGGGAAAGAAGAGGAGAGAGACATGCGTGGGAAAGAAGAGGAGAAAGACATGCGTGGGAAAGAAGAGGAGAAAGACATGCGTGGGAAAGAAGAGGAGAGAGACGAGAGAGAGAGAGAGAGAGAGAGAGAGAGAGAGAGAGAGATGAGAAGGAGAAAGACAGACATGGGAAAAAGAATAGAGAGAGACAGACAGACATGGGAAGGGAGAGGAGAGACAGACAGATATGGGAAGCGATAGGAGAGAGACAGACATGGGAAAGAAGAGAATACAAAGACAGACATGGGAAGGAAGAGGAGAGAGAAAGACATGGGAAGGAAGGAGAGAGACAGACATGGAATAAGGAGAGAGACAGACATGGGGAGGAAGGAGAGAGATCGGCCCCTGATAGAGAAGCAGGATATTCTCCCACAGAGTTGTCCATAGTTTCCATGCCTGGGTTAACATACAATTGTGTACAAGAGAAAATGTTAGGGGGTTGGCTGTATTAAATGAATCATGTAATTCTAATCATGTAATCAGTGAATTTGCAATTCTGGGGGCAGAATTGTAAAGTATGTCCCCAAGACTTGCTAATTCTGTCCCCCAGACTTGCCATTCTCCCCAGGAGGAGCTGGGCTGGTCTTCCAGGGGCGCAGACGTGCATGCTTCGCACAAAGACAGCCGAGTTCATAGGCATCACTATCATGCTTTGCATGTCGGTAATCCCCTTCTTTCTCAGATTTGTGGCACCTGGGCACGGTGCACCCGCTCAGGAGCGACTCTTAGCACCCCAGCCAATGGCTCCCCTCTAATGGGTGTCAATCGGGGCAGACCACCCCGGTACCCCCTTTTAATCCGCCACTGGTACACAGTGGTGTATACTGGCCTAGTACGACTAAAATTCCCCTTATCTGGACATTTACCCACTGAACAGGCACAGTGTGGTGGTGTTTTTAAAGTCTAAGCTCTGGATCTGGGGTGGGGGAACAATCCTTTTGGGCACAAAGATGGCAGGGACAAGCTTTTTGCACACAAAGATTGCAGTGACAAGCTGCTTGGGCACACAAATGGCGCTGTCAAGCTGCTTGGGCACAACAATAGCACAGACAAGCTGTTTGTGGGGGAAATATGTAAATGACAAGCTGTTTGGAAGGGCAAATATTGCAGTGACAAGCTGCTTGGGTTTAAAGATAGTATGGATAAGCTGTTTGGGCACAAATGACACAGAAAAGCTGTTGGGGGGCAAAGGTGGCACCCACAAGCTGTTTGGGGGGCAAAGGTGGATCCAACAAGTAGTTTGGCAGGAGAAGTGGCACCAACAAGCTGATTGGCAGGAGAAGTGGCACCAACAAGCTGATTGGCAGCAGAGATGGCACGCACAAGCGGTTTTGGTACAGAGATGGCACGGACAAGCTGCTTGGGGACAGAGATGGCACCAACAAGCTGCCTGGGAACAGAGATGACAGATGTGGAGCTTAACAAGGAAGGGGTTACTGGATGATAGGACTGTGAGTCATCGCTACAGGGGCGGGCTGGGCCGGGGGGCAGGGAGGCAATTGCCCCCCAGGCCGCCCTAATGCATGCTAAAAATGTCCGCTGGGCCGTTTTTAACGCTGGGCGCCCCAGGGGGTGATGGCCGATACTGGCGTCCAGGGGGCCCGGGTCACGCCAGGAAAAAAAAAATCCTCCCCACTTTCCCAGTACTTACCTCCTTGCTGCTGTCCCCCGGTGCTGCAGGTCTGTGGCTGTGAGGGAAGCATTCTGCGCTCCCCTCCAGCCAATGCGCATTCAATAAAGTTTGTTGAAAAAAAAGTTTAAACAAACTTTATTGAAGACGCTTGGCTGGAGGGGAGCGCACAACGCTTCCCTCACAGCCACAGACGGACAGATGAGAGCACCGGGAGACTGAGACAGAGCAGCAGCAAGGGGGTAAGTTCTCAATATGGTGGCAAAATCCTGGCATATTGTGGGGGGAAATCCTGGCATATTGAGGGCCAAAATCCTGGTATATTGAGGGGAAAAATCCTGACATATTGAGTGGCTAAATCCTGGCATATTGTGGGGAATAATCCTGGCATATTGAGGGGAAAATCCTGGCATATTGAGGGGGCATAATCCTGGCATATTGAGGTGAAAATCCTGGCATATTGAGGGGGCATAATCCTGGCATATTAGGGGGCATAATCCTGGCATATTGAGGGGCATAATCCTGGCATATTGAGGGGCATAATCTTGGCATATTGAGGGGAAAATCCTGGCATATTTTGGGGGGAAATCCTGGCATATTGAGGGGCATAATACTGGTATATTGAGGGGCATAATTCTGGCATTTTAAGTGGCAAATCCTGGCATATTGTGGGGGAAAATCCTGGCAATATTCGTTATAAAACAAGGAAAAGATGGCCGTCGATGGGGAGGCGATTCGGTGGTGCAATGGGCCATTTGACTGGATTTGCCCCCTCCCCTGCATCGCTATCAGTTGCTTTTTCCCCCAAAGTGGAAGCCATCTATACCTTGCATTTATTGAGCTACTCAATAACCTAAATTACAATCTTTCCATATTTAACAGCAATTATCTTTGTTTCTTGGGAAATGGTACGAAGTATATTATGAGGCTAGGACCAGGTCTACTAAATATTGTATATATTGTTATAATGTTTTTTTAAATTTATGTAGATTTTCAAGACTTTTATGGTATTTTGATGTAACAGAGTGTGACCTGCTCATATGGCTAATTATTAATATCTATATGCCCACATTATATTTATAAAAAATATGTATATTTTCATACCACCTTTTGACTGACTTGGTCCATTATTTGGCATATCTATAGGAGCATACTTTGAAGTGCTAGTGTATACGGCTTATTTTAATTTTTATACTTTAAAGCTGTAAGCACCCCCCATTAAATTTAAAATATATATTTTTGGTTGGGGACTAATTTGATAATAACCCCTTAGTGACAAGACTAAAAAAAATATGAGGAAAAAATAAAAAATAAACACTTTTTTAACTTTGACCTAAAAATAATTTACACAAATATTTTCAGAAATATAAAAAAAACTGGCAAACAACGCAATTTTTACCTTATGTGTAAGAGGTTTTCCATCACCTAATGGCTTTCCTGATAATGCATCAAACAAGTAGATAACTGGAAGTTAAAATACACATAAATTAGTAAAAAGAATAACAACAACATTTCACTAAAGGATTTAACAGTAAGCATTATACAAGAAATGAGTGTCACTCAGTCTGACCGTACTACCTATAATATTTAGTTGGCATCACTATCCAGTTTTCTACAATTAACATGCATTTGGTAAAAATAACTTTGCCATTTGCACAAACAGAGATTGTGAATAGGTCAAGTTTATGAAAAGCTGTGATGAACAATCACAGTTTTGAAACTAACTGGGCATTCATGTGTAGAGGAACCAGGTTTCATGTGCCTCCAACAGTCGATGACATGGTGAGAGTATTCAAAATCTCTCAAACCAGCTGCTAAACGCAGCAAAAGTTATCATCCCTAAATACTGAAAAAAGTACCCCAAATGTAGCAAATGGATCACGAAAGAGAGTTCAATACAAAGAATGGAGGTACTTCTCCACAACAGGAAAAAATCCACACGTGCTAACAGTTTAAGGTGATTCCAATAGGAGGAATTGGATAGATTCCGATATTTGGCAATCTTGTCCACTTTCACCACTCATTTAAAACCTTTGGACCCAAAACTCAGATGTGCCAGTCCTAGATAATTCATATTATTCCCCTGGCACTTTTCATCCATTGCCCCTGTGAAAATCTATGATCTACATCTTCTTAATACCAATGACCTCGGACTCACCCCACTGTCTTTCCGAAACGTATCTGTGATGAACTGTAACAGCCCGTCTGGGACTTTTGCGATATTTTTGTAGCCCCCACCCTTCTCCAGAAGAGTTATTCCCCAGAATCGTGCCTCAGCAACCGCTTTCAATAAAGGTTAAGCCCGGTCGCTGGGTACGTTCTGAAAAGTTTAAACTGAATGGCTTGGTTGGGATTGGCTACTACCCTGGCCCAAATTGAATTAGGTTTCGCTATTGTGTGGTAATAATCCTTTTAGTTTTCTATTGTTCAATCAGCTGTTATCCTGATCTGTAAAGGTATAAATATCCTGACTATACTATAATAAAGTGTACTTGTTTTGCTGTTCAATAGAATCATGTCTTTGGATTATTTGCGAACATATAACAGAGTGCCAGGCAAACATTTGTGGGCATGTAAGGAATCCATAGCAGGCTAAAGTGGATATTTAATCCCTGGTGACCGCAGTTATCCATCTCATCAGAGTATCTTTCCTACTGGACTTAATTACTTAACTATCACCTAATCCCCTTAAATTGTTCATTTCTATTCTTCATTGCACTCCCTTTTCTGTATATACTTCACTTTCCTTAACTTATAATGTTTATTTACCTAAAATGTCTCCTCACTTATGGTATACATTCAAATTTGAATATGGATTCTGACACTCAATGCTTAATACACTGTTTATTCTGTGCCGTGTATATACTCCATCATTTGCACATTAAAGTACTTGTATACGTATATGAAACTCGATTTAGTTTTATGTTTTATGTTTATGAAGGTAGGGCTTTACAAATGTTTGTAGATTTTAGGAGCCAACCTTTTTTTAGAAGAAAGGAAAAATAATTTTTCTGTGCGCAGTAAGCATGGCAAACCTGTTGTATATTTAGTTAGCACTAGATACAGAGCAGCGAGGGGAACTATATACCAAGTTATACGGATAAGGACAGAATGATCCAAGAGTTTGTCAATTTCACAGTTAGTCTTTTCGTGCCGGTATGGACTATATTAAGCACGGTGTAATATTTTGGTGCTACAGAAGTATATCATATTTTTTTCTTTACAATATAACCCATGTTTATATAGGCTTTACATAACAGTTTGTAAACGTGCACCCTTTATGTTGCAACCTCATAAGACAGAAGGCAATTCAGAAAAATGTCAAAAGGTTTAAGAGAAAATCATAACCTCATGTAATACAACTTACAGGTTTCCTCTTTTTTGTCTTTAATAGCAATTGTGTCATTGCATAAAGACACAGTTTGCGCATTGAGATTATCTGTTCTCATTCCAGGAACCTTAGGAGTGGAGATGAGTCGACCTTCATATGAATATAAATACAAATTGCCCCCATCCACCAGGAGGAAGTACCTACAGCAAACATGGAAGAAAGTGAACAGAACATTTATTAGAATGTAGAACATGGATTGGGAGGTGGGTGAGGGAGGGAAGCCAAATAGTATTGTGCACCAGTATTTAAAAATCATATATATACTGATTCCCATCAATATCAGCCACCCGGCTTATTCTTGCTCTCCTTTCTCAAATACAAACTGTGCACTAAAGTGCCTAATATCCACTATCATTATTCTTAGATCTTAACATTTACTAGGTCCTCCATAATTGATGGTGATACTGTAGACACATGCTGAGTGCCACCTAAGAGGTCTGAGAGTGCCAGTTGTGGCACCTGTGCCATAGGTTTACCATCACTGCCCTAGCACTTAGGATTGCCTATATGAGGATATTACAGCGGCCGACTGTCACACACTGCTAGCACAATAAAAGGCCCTCAATTTTCTATATGATCAAATCCGACGTGTATCTGTATAGCTAAGCAATTGGATTTACATAGTGGCATTGACATGTATCACACAGGAAAACATTGGATAGAGATACATCAGCTTTACAAAGGAGAAGTGGCACTGGTGTGTAACTTATGTTTATATTAGAGAAAAAAAGATTTGCAGAGCCACTTTAACAGTGTTTTATTTCTTCTAGGTTTGCAGCCTTTCAAAAAGGCATCTGATCTACTCCTTTTTTATTTTTTATTTTTTTTTACAAACTAGAGCAGGAGGCATGCAGAAAGGAATTAATGTGTTACCAAACACTGAGCATATGGTTTATTGAAAAGCAGTCTTTAAAAGGGTTTCTGATTCAAATTAGCCACGTGCAAATATATGACATAAGCATTTGCTTAACCTCTGTAATTATGTAACCCATTATAAAAAAAATAGTGCAGACCATAAATAATACATGTACACATTAGTTAACATTAATAAAGCATGAATATATGTTTGACTAAGATTAGCACAATAAATTAGCTATTATTTTCTAGCTGGGAATTCTAAGTGTACAATTACAACTTTTGTTTTAGCCCCTCACTAATGCTTAAAGGAACACTAAACTTTATATTTCACTTGTAATATAGAAGCACAAGTGAAATGTTAGTTGTTCCTACAGAGGATAAACTGGCGAGTACTTTTGATAGTACACGCCAGTTTATCCTCTGACCGACATCCGCCATGCTTCCATAGGAAGCAGGAAGCCTTGTGGTCGGTAACTGGCTCTCTCTTAAGTAGGTTCCCCCTGCTGATCCCATGCAAAAACGAGGGTCTCTGTCTGCGCTAGCAGAGAGAGACCCTCGCATTCAGCAGTCAGAGCGGGACGAACCACGAACTTCTGTGTGTCAGATGTGAGACACAGCAGATAGTAAACCCACGTGGATCTATTTCGAGTTTACTTCAAAGTCCGGGACATGTTATCTTAAACCTTTGCTTCCTTCAAGGAATCAAGGGTTAAAAAAGTGCAATGTTCCTTTAATTAAGGAACCTACAAAATCTTGAAAGTTTGCACTCAAATTTTCAGTTAACCAGTCAAGGACATAATTTAAGCTTTATGTATTTACTATGTCTTCACAACTTTTACATATATTTTAGAAAATCAAAGCATACTGATGTGCAGGATAGTAATCAAGGAACCATATGTGACCTTCCTATAGTCCAAAGAAATAGCTTATCTGATTTATCATTGAGCCCATGTGATCGGAAATGCCATGTGGAGTATTGAATGCAGGAAGGTATTACAAAAAGAACTTGAGGGAATGTGAATACTAACAATACTAAATGAAAACACAGTAATGATATATCCATATTGTAGCCACTGGTATACAAACCATTGAACCAAGAAATGTTGACACATTATTTTGTGGCTTTTTTATGTTTGTTTTGTTTCCTGAAAAATACAAAAAGTAAAGAGATGAGGTAAATAAGATTGTCTACCTTTCACACTGCAGAATTAACGTGACCGTTGCATCTTTGAGATCAAAAATTAATGGTGTGTTCCAGTTCTTTGTGCTAGGACAGAAGAGATGTAATTCACATAAATATTCAGTTAAAAAATCAGCAATACTATTTCTAATTAAGTTTTCATTTCTGCAAAGTTAACAATTTCAAATTGCTATGTTTTTTACAATACCTTTCATATTGATATATTTTCAAATCCGATCAAGGACAGTGCTATCGAACGTATTACTATCTAATGTAAATGAAATTTAATTATTGTGTAATGAAAATAGGAAATATTACATTAAATGTTCTGGTAACCTGATAAAATCTTTATGGAGGTCATGTACCAGTACATGACTTCACTCTTAAATAATAAAAATATGCCTGGTAATTGTAAAAATGGGTCAATATAAAAAAAATTAATTTTTAGAGCAAAGCTCTCCAACGGCAAGGCCCAGATACTCAGAATGTCTGTACATCCTTGCTAAAACATATATAATTTAAATCGCCTTCCATTACTTTGATTGATCCAACTGGGGTAAATCAGAGATATTACAGTAATTCAGGCATATTTGCAGGCCTTAAGTATGTAAGACTATAACAGAGTTTTTAAAATGTTGTTGAAATTTGGTCTGTATTGTGAATATAACATTTAGTGCCTCTCAATAAGAGTTGTTATCAGTATCATTATGTGATCAACACAACTAGAATTGAAATACAATTGCAAACTAGAATTGAAATACAATTGCAGACTAGATGGGCCGAACTGCCCCCCTTTTTTTTTTTTTACAAAAATGGGACTAAAGTAATTACTAACCCAACCTTACAAACTCACCTCTGTATGTATTATCATAGATATGTTCTAGCACAGTATCCCCTCCTAGCCCACCACGCCCCTCTTGTTAATCCTAATCACACATATTTATGGATTCATTTAATAGTTCTACTTTTCGACTCATCCAACTCTTTTCCATTAGTTAATAAATCATACCCTCCTATTACTAGACCAATGTACCAACTTGCCTCGCATGTGAAAAACCTCTACCTGGAGGAATACTTTACCTTGTAAATTCTATTCTGCAACTGTTGAATATTAAGTACAATTATCCCTACCCCTATATTTCTTTTTAGATATTTCTGCAAGTACAGAATACAATAAATATAAATTTGACATATTGATGGTTCATCATTACAAATAGTATCTTAAAATCGAGTTACGTTCCCCTATTCATCTAGATCAGGGGTCCTCAAACTACGGCCCGCGGGCCACATGCGGCCCGCCGAGGACATTTATGTGGCCCGCGGGGGGTGCTGAAGGCACCCCCCCCTCCGCACTGTTTACTTTTTTTTTCTTTCTGGCAGCCGCAAAGGATGCGGCTGCAGGAAGAAAAAAAAAAAATAAAATCACCGCGACCGGATGTGACGTTACGTCACATCCGGATCCGGTAACTGTTTCCCTCCTCCACAGGAGGACACCGCGCGAGACGTCCGGGGACACAGCAGCTGGAGGTAAGTTATGGGGAAGCGGGGGAGGAGGGAGGGATAACGAGCACTATTCCTGGGCTCTGACTGGCACAATATTCCTGGGCATCTGACTGGCATCATATTCCAGGGCATCTGACTGGCATCATATTCCTGGGCATCTGAATGGCAAAATATTCCAGGGCATCTGACTGGCATCATATTCCTGGGCATCTGAATGGCAAAATATTCCAGGGCATCTGACTGGCATCATATTCCTGGGCATCTGAATGGCACAATATTCTTGGGCTCTGACTGGCATAATATTCCTGGCCATCTGACTGGCATCATATTCCAGGGCATCTGACTGGCATCATATTCCTGGGCATCTGACTGGCATCATATTCCTAGGCATCTGACTGGCATCATATTCCTAGGCATCTGACTGGCATCATATTCCTAGGCATCTGACTGGCATCATATTCCTGGGCATCTGACTGGAATCATATTCCTGGGCATCTGACTGGCATCATATTCCTAGGCATCTGACTGGCATCATATTCCTAGGCATCTGACTGGCAAAATATTCCTGGGCATCTGACTGGCAAAATATTCCTGGGCATCTGACTGGCAAAATATTCCTGGGCATCTGACTGGCATCATATTCCTGGGCATCTGACTGGCATCATATTCCTGGGCATCTGACTGGCATCATATTCCTGGGCATCTGACTGGCATCATATTCCTGGGCATCTGACTGGCATCATATTCCTAGGCATCTGACTGGCATTATATTCCTGGGCATCTGACTGGCATAATATTCCTGGGCTCTGACTGGCACACTATTCCCATTGAAATACTGGTAAGTTTGTTGATTTAACTTTACTTTAAATATTGTATTTGTTCTCGTTTTGTTCAAAATAAGATATATGCAGTGTGCATAGGAATTTCTTCATAGTTTTTATTTTTACTATAGTCCGGCACTTCAACGGTCTGAGGGACAGTGAACTGGCACCCTGTTTAAAAAGTTTGAGGACCCCTGATCTAGATAGTTGTGCATTAATTCCCCCGAAATCCCTGTAGTCATTTTACTGGTAGAGGTTTTTTAGTGGGAGGGGAGGGGGGAGAGGGTGGAAGAAATAGCACTTTTTTGATGTCTTACGTATTTGAGTCTGTTTTTTTTTTTACTTCCTTTCTCGCTTTTACTTACTTGAGTGAAGTGAACATTCACTTGTTGCTTTATGGTTTTACTATATATTGATTCATTCAGACTCATTCAGCCATCTTTTTATATCTTTTATATCTTTTTTTTTTTTATCTTGGTGTAGCCTCTAATCCTAATGTGGTTAGAGGAAGTCTTATTAAGGGGCCGAATGGTTCTTACCTGCCGAAACCTTCTTTGTTTCTATGAAATCTATTTTCCCAGAATATATATTTCATTTAATGAACTCTGTGTACCTTAAAAAAAATGTCTATTGTTTCTGACTTGTTTGATACATTCATTACATGTTTGTTGGGCTAAACACATGAAATAAACTGTTTATGGAAAAAAAAGCATAGTAACAGATCTGAATGAAACAAACAAAAGTTTATTTTGAAGCATTTTCCTTCAGGGGTCAAGATCATGGACTTCAACACAAGAGCTGGAAGCTACCCTTTCACTTAGCAAAATAGGTGACCATACTTACAATAAAAAGCTGCAAATAACAATTACTTGAGAGGCTTTTCTTGGCACTGGTACACAGGTTTTGATTCTTTGCCTTTTCAGCCCTACAGAATGGATTAGCAGTAACTGTACCACCTGTTTCCTAGGACAGTATTTTAACAAAGGATTTAAGTTTCTTATTGTGTTGGTTTAAAAGACCTTTGTCCTGGGCATGATTGAAAAGTGATAAATCAAAGGAAACAAACAATTTGCAGACATGCAACCAACTTACCTAAACACGTAGCACTGAAGTGAGGTAGATACAACCAAATGTCCGTAGTTTAGAGAAGCCTTAATTACTCGATCACGGAATTCCAGTAAGTCTACGGCATCATTAATTACGTTGCGTACCTACCAAAAAAAACCATGTCAGCTTCCAGCCAGAATGCAAACTTCCCAATAGCTTTCCATTTATTACTTAAACCATATATGTTCACGGGAAACCCTCCAGTAGCTACCGAGCTGGGATAATTCCTTTTGTTAAGTATGCCAATCCTGTTTGTCATCAAAAATGGGTTAGGGAATACAGTACATGCACTAGACCTGCATGGTAAAAATACAGACTACTGGGTAAGCCCACATCAAATATTGATGTTTAACAGAAAGTGGACATAAGGGTTGTATTCACTAAACCACAAATTATGGCCATTTAATTAGCTGGGGTTCAGCTTCGGATATAAAACTTTTCTTGACACATTGGTCTCTGTCACGTCTAATGCAGAATGTGTTGTTCCACCTTCATTGAACCTTAAGTATTGTCAATGAGTACATAACATGGAATGAATGTTACAATAAAATAAACCAAGTTGGAGCTTAGTGCACTTAGGATGCACCAGACATGTTTCAGTTGTCTAATATTTGGAGTGTAATGAAATCATCTCTAAAGATACCTGAATGAATGCAATCCTAACAGAACATGCAACATATGAAACTGAAACAATAAAATATAAACACAAATCAAACCTGCATTGCACGTCTTTTGATCAATGTCACTTCAAAATTCTTCCATTCCCAATGCTGCTCCACAACATGAGCAAAGATGACCTGCCCATTTCCACAAGCACCAGCCATCTGAGTGCCATCAACAGACCAGGAAATGTTAAAGATGCTACCGGTATTAGGTTTTTCTAAAGAATAGGACCACTGGAAGAAAACACAAAATACAGCAATTAAATATGTACCCTATATATTAGCTGGTCAAGCTCTCAAACCACATGTCCCATGATTCTCAGTAAGCCTAAGGGATGATTAAGAATTATGGGATATGTGTCCCCAAACATCTCAAGTGCTAATCAAGACCAATGTAAATGAATGTAAAGAAAGAAACTAATAACGAAAGGTACATAATATACTAAAGCCTAACTTTTATTTGTTGTACATTAAAAAACGATAAAACGTCAAAGTGAAAAAAGAGCAAGTGTGTGCTTCATGTGAATCCATTGTGTATTAAAAACAACACCCGTGACCTGTATATTTATTGTAAAAGCTGTATATAAACAGCTTGAATATGTGTTTTTTATGGACTAAGCAGAGAGAACCCAGATAAATGTGTACAGCAACTCCAAGAGGCGCTTTTTAGGTGGATTTATTTTTGGATGTACCCTTTCCCTCAGTCGAGTAGGAGGACCGAGTGGATTGCGGCTCTTCGATGGACATTTTTTAAAGGTACATTTTATCCCACAGGGCATCTTTTGTGTGCTGGTGGGTGGGCGATGATTTTTACACTTGAGCAGCCCGTCGACGTTTTTTTTTATATTTACTTTTTGTCAGCCCTGGGCCCATTTAATAATAGGAGGGGTCATGGTCAGGGACATTTTGCAAGCAACTGGTTTAGTTTATTAATTAGGAAGCCCCTGATACTGGACATTGTTTTGCGGGAGCCAGAGGGAATTTTGGAAGCCCCCAGTCCTCCAATTTGACAGCAGTGGAAGGGCTAACTGCATTACTGGCTGGCATGGAGCCAAGATTTAATGGGTGCTATTTAATTTAGTCCAATGTCTTCTCAGGACAAACACAGAATCAGCGAGAGGACTCTGAATCAAAATCACATGTAATTTCCCAAGTTATCAATCAACCCACTGAAAAGTTACTTAATGTAGCTCTGATGAGCCAGCCATCGAAATGAATTGGCATCTGTGCGTGAGAATAAAAATGAATTATTCTTCAATTGCAAACAGTAAAGATTACAAGATGATATATATTTATGGATAGTATATTTTAGAAAGCGACCACCTAAGTTGGCTGTTACATTAAGGACACATTCTAAGTCACATTCTAGGGGGAATATGTTTCTGTAGCATATAGATGGTTTGATATAATACTCAAGCGCGTTTCCCCACTAAGTCTACTGGCTCTGTCTGGGGACTTACAGATTAAGTAACTTTCGCCATGTTTTCGCATGTTAATTATCCATTGACACATAGTGGGAGTGTTCTGACATTTGAATTTGATTGGTGAAAAGCAACGACCAACTGATAATGCGTAGCATTAACTTTCATAGATTGATGTTTGACTCTGACCAAAGGGCTTATGCGATCACGTGACTACATACAATGACAGAACTGACACATTAAAATACAGTACATCCAAGGTTAATAGTGATTTAACTCAGATTGGAATCTACAAGCATATGAGATTTAGCGGAACAATGGAGATATCTGGAGAACACTATGAAAATGCGAGATCCTAATGTTAGGTTAAGGCTAATAGGATTTAAAGTCACCTGAAATGAGGCAGGGGAGGTCAAGAGACAGAAAATAGGGGAGCAATTCAGAAATGTACACCTGCAACAGCTGGATTTTTCAAAGCAGACATCCTAGTGAAAGACCACAGGAGGCATGCAATTTTATGAAAGCAATAGTACAAACAGTTCAACTCTGGGAGAGACATTAACAATGTGTAGAGAGCTATATAAAGATTGAACAAATATTGAGGCAGTAAGTGTGTGATGTAAGCTTCTGAAAGAGTGCTGACATGCGAAATGTAATTAAAATACTCATTAATCATAAACTGAAAAGGAATTTTATCCAATAACTACATCGGAAAAGTAAAAGCAACCCCCATCTGTTTAAATCAAAATATGTCCAAATCCAAGATTCTGGATACATCATCTGGGGCTTTGGGGAAGGGATATTTAATGTTTTTGCCATATTTAGCACGTTAATTTCTTTTGCAGTGCATTTGAACCCACAAAATATCAAGCTCCAGGGACACTTGTCAACTTATGATATATAAATATAATGAGGTAAGACAAGCAGAACAGAAGGATTCTCTTAAAATACTGCTACTCAATTTATTTTATTGCCGTATAGTAGTACGAAGAATCACTTAATGTTTGGTTCATTTATGTTTAATTACTAAACATTGAAAGTTTAACAAGGTCATAAAAACAGGAATCAGGATGAACTTGTGTGTCTTCAGTTATAAATGTAGACAAATATACCAGACTAGTACATTACTGTTCTACTGTCCTAGTTTATGTCATATTTTCTTATTTAAAAAAAAAAAAAAGTTTCTGCTGGAAAATTAGATCATGTGGCACCCATATAATAGTGCTGAGTATCTGACTTTTTTTGTAAGCTTTTTCTTTCAGTATAAAAGTTTTAACAATTTATTACATATATTATAATACATATCAAAATAACAAGTAAAAAAAAATGTCATGGAGAAATAAATCAAATTTAAAAAGAGTTTGATTCATTTTTTCCTCATATCTAAGGATTTATAAAGCATTTCTGGAGAAAAATGTCCTTGGAGCAAATAAGTCACGTAACCAAACAAATCTTGCTTGTCCTTCATTTCATGCAACGCACACTTTTTTTGTATGACATATTACATAAAGAGCAAGAAAGATGTGCTTGTGGATGTGAAATGTTTTATTCAAGGACTTGACTGTGGATGCAATTAAGTTTTTATGCAAATGTTAACATGTCTAAAATACTGAGGATCGGGGTGGCACATCAGTCAATTCCACCCCTATTGCTATACTTAGACCAACGATGTGTGTATTTTAATGTCATCGTTGTCTTTGAAAAATGATCCCACCACTAGGGTTGCCACATTTTCTTCAAAAAATACTGGCCCTGCCATGGTCTCCTCTATTTGAGTCATGGCACCAAACCCATTCCAAAAATGTATCAAGGCATTAGGAGTTTGCGCATGCTTTACTCACCCAGTGTTTTTGATGGACTTGGTTAAGTCACAACAAATGCAATGTTTCACATGAAAAACCATATGCTTTATTTCCCCAAAAGGGGAAAAAAAAGTGCTCACCATTTATTTACTGTGTGTTAGAGATTGAAGCAAAAATCAGTTTCACTGACTGATAATCACATGTTAACTAGAGTAATTTATGGCAAACGTACATTACTTTGCTATGTTACTATCACTCCTGACTCACAGGATGCCTCCTTTTTGAGTGTTCCGAAAATTCCGACGCTTAGAAGTGCTGCCCACTTAATGACTTAACCAGTTAAAACATGAAGTTTTACTACTTCTACTACTAATAATAATAATAAAAGCTTTAACGAGAATATGTACAATGAGATATTCTCTTGAATCGAACTACATCCTTGGGATGTCACTTGAACACACGTTTTATATTTGTACAGCAGTTAACTTATTAAGTACCTAACCAATGTGTACACTATTGAGGCACACAAATCAAATTTCCCACTATAAAATTTATATGGCTCAAACAAATGAATGGCTTAGCTACAGATTTGTACATGAAAAGGTAACACTACTTATGTTTTTTCTGTATCTAAGATTGTTGTTTTTTTTTGTCCCTTGTCTTGTCTGTCGGATGTTCTGCCTTAGAGTGAGTTCAGTAAGTGAGCAGTCTCTAGGGGGAATATTAGTAAAGCTAGAAATAAAAGTAACTTTTTCACATATATTTCCCGCTACAAATGTACTATTGTAGTATGCTGTTCTTTGAAAGAGGCAAAGCTTTCCTTACCTCCCATGTGCCTACCAGAAGATTTTCCATCAAATACACAGGGTATTAAAGGGGCTTAGCACTTGGTTCATAATAAATTCTGTGGGAATAACAGAAACCGCTATAACCATTGAGTGATTCTAATTCCATAGTCCCAGGTGTATTGAGGTGATTAGAAATATGACTTGCTAGCAAGGAATGTTTGGCAACATCTAAGGAAACTTTGACTGAAGTCGTACTTATTGCAGATACATTTACATAGAAAACAGTAAGTAGAAATTTGATGAAACAACTTCTGAAAGAACCAATGGCAATGAAAACAAGACTTGACTCATACAGTTGGTATTTTTAAAGGGGCACTAAACGTTTTTTCTCACTTGTGCTTCTAATATAGAAGCACAATTGAAATGAAAGTTGCTGATGTTGTGAGGATGAACTGGCATGTACTTTTGATAGTACACGCCAGTTTATCCTCCAACCGACAGCTGCCATGCTTCCATAGGAAGCAGGCAGCCATCTGGTCAGTGACCGGCTAGCGCAGAGAGAGCCCCTCGTTTTTGCATGGGATCAGCAGGGGGGACCTTAACTAGATCCCCCTGCTGATCCCATGCAAAAACGAGGGTCTCTCTCTGCGCTAGCAGTGAGAGACCCTCGCATCTGGCAGTCAGAGGAGGGTGAGCCCCCGCTCTGATTGGTTGTGCGCACGTGACAGCCAGGAACTGCTGTATCTCGTATGTGAGACACAGCAGATAGCAAACCCGCGTGTATCTACTAAGAGTGTGGGACATATTTTGTTTAACCCTTGCTTCCTTGAAGGAAACAAGGGTTAAACAAGTTGGAATGTCCCTTTAACCAGATCTGTTTATCTTTGTGTATTTTTATGTGTTGTTATTTTTACACAGCTTACACTTTTCCTCAGTTCCTTTTACATCCAATAGGCTGTGCTGTTTAAAGTCTCCTGCTGCAGCATTACTGCCTATTTATATAATGTCACAGAATTCAGGGTTGTGTGCTACCAATTGAATCTGTGCTGCAACTGCCAATTGCAATGACATTAAACATAACAATTAGCCAACATTACAAGTTCTGTAGAATCTACACAATTAAGGAGCACATAAACAAACGCAGTTAACAAAATATAATTAACATTTTATTAAACTACTGCATTGCAATTTTATATATTTTTTTAATTCTTGTGTTTTTATATTTTTTATAATTAAGATTAATACGTCACTGAGCACATACAAACAGTTGTCTGATAAATATAATCATATTCCTATTTGTAAATAAACTTTAAGGTTACATGTATTATTTAGACAATACTGCTAGAAAATAACAACATAGCAGTATGTAATCATTTCTTATTACACTAACTATCAAAGTGAAAGATTAATCTTTAAGAGTAATAGGATATATTAGATGGGGGGTTAAAGTGCAGAAAAGAAATAAAATAAAAAAGATAACACATTTTTCTGTAAACATATATTTATTTGTACTCATTTTTTGGAATGGTTAGATTTTGCTTGGTGTCCCTATGTGAATTTTAATGCAAATTTTCAGAAATGGTAGGACATGGTTGCCATACTGTGTAAATGTACTGTTCCATATTATGTGGTTAAACATTATTTATTGACTTCTATGCAATATAGACAATAAAGCACATCTGGAAGAAATTAGTACACAGAGTGCATAAGAAGTGTGGTCTTCATGGCTGAATGAGCAGAACAAGCTTTTCGAACCATAACCAAACCTAAAACTGACAAGAAAAGCTTCTGAGAGAAAATATTTAATGGCAAACTTATTTGGACATTTCAGACCCTGGTGATATGCAGCGTACACACGTACTTCATCAAATAGCAGTTACAAAGTATGGAGGGTCTAACCTCAATTTTATGAAAAAAATTATTTATATGCATTTCAGTGTACATGATGTGGAATGTAAATGTATGATTTAACATTTGTAATGAGGAATTGTGACTACTTGTACAGATCATGTGGAAAGTCAAAATCCACAGGTATGACAGACACAATAAAACGTTTGAATACGGGTTGGAGAAATTGTGTGGTTTTGTCTGGTATTTGACAAAGAATTTAAGAACTTTCAAAACTAATTTAATGCACAGATGTGAACAGTATATTGTTGTTCTGGGTTTAGTTTTAAAGCACCAACATAAATTGCAGTGTTGTACAGTGGGGAGACACATTAAAGATAAATTGGATTGATTTTACAATTTTAGACATAGAGGAATCAATCACAAGTTTTTTTCTTTAATCATATTTACTTTTAGACAGACCATTATGTGTAGGTTTGCCACCTGGCAGGCATTTTACCGGCAGGCCGGTAACAAATTGGCTTGAGGCCATTTAGCATTAGCATGGCCAATATTTTTTTTTTTTTTTAAAGAAGGCAACCCTAATTATGTTTATTTACAATAATCTCATAACCATCTAGAGAGGAAATTTTAATAATTGATGGAAATCAGCAGTTGTACCTGGCCCTCTTATATTTAATACAAGAACATTATTTAACTATCATAAATATAAAAACCTGCCACAGATTCCTTACATTTGTAACATGTGTACTAGGGGCACTATAAAACATATGACTGGGCAGACATCAAAGTGTTTTGTTTTTTTACTGTTCTCCAGCAAAGTTATTATTAGAGAACTATGTGTAATATAATAACCTACATTTTCATGTAATATATTGTTAAGTTTCGAGTGACTCATAAACGGAAGAACCATACATTTACATTTCCAATGCTAAACACTGTTGAAGTCGACCTGTTATCCATTATAAATTGTGGACTACAAGTTTAGATTTAGGTATTTTTAAACAAAGTAAAGTGTAATTTTTTAAAAACAATTAAGCACCATTCACATTTAAACGATATGATAGAGACTACTCAGAGACATTTGGACCAAGTTTGTAGAAAAGAAAAAAAATACTAATTTCCTTGAAGAAATGTAATATGTAAATATATTTTATTGAAACTGCACATAGTTTAAGTTAAAACTATAATAACTATAAAAAAAAGTCTTGCAAGAATACAGCCGCATAAAATTAATAACAAATGAAACAAAAAGCAATACCTACAGAAAAAAAACTCTAATTCACCCATTATAGATCAGGAGCTGCTTGTTGTTAGTTTAGCAAATCCTGTTCAATATATATATATATATATATATATATATATATATAAGTTTATCTCAGTAGAGAGAGAGACGTTACCAAAGGCCAAGTTCAATGTTTTCTTTTCTCACAAACAGAACATTCACAGTGACCGCGGCCTATGAATGTAATTTAATTAGCTTATTATATAATGAGATACACATGCAGGGGAAGGGTTAATGACATGAATAGTTTTTACAATGAATCCCAAGGGAGCAATTTGCTGAATCAGCCACATTACATCAGACATGTAAAAAAAAAGCCTGTGTTGACCAGAAAGGTTGATCTGGTTCTCTTCATGGACTAATCAGTATGGTGGCATTTGACTCATTTTCACTCACCCTGAACTCCCCTACCACTCCTGGAAGTCCTAGAGTGCCTGTTCCTTTAACCACTGTTTACATAAGGCATCAAGAATCAAAAAAAAATAGGACCAAGCAAGACTTGGAGGGAGGCTACCTTTCTAAATTGGTGTATCTGGCTAAAGCAGAAGAGCACAGCTGGCTTTAGTTAAGTGTCTTTTCAGTGCCTGGAACAGTTTGGCTCATCACACTTGGTGTATATCTCTCAGTATCAACATTGCCCTCTGAGTGCTGACAAACTTTTTGCACATGGTTTCTAAAGTGCTTATTCATGGAATTTTGACTGTCAATACTTCAAAATGGAAGAGTTTCCTTTAGAGAAAAGTCTAAAGCAACACACACAAAAGTAAGAAATAAATAAAATAAGGCTTATGCACTTAAGATGTGAAATGTCCTAGAACGTAAGAAACTACCTAAAGTAATGAGTTATTGATTGCGACCTGGCAGCTACATTATTACAATGCATTATTGTGCTGTTAAACACCAGACTGGCTTTGGAACTTGGCATAGAATAAATAAAGAAACATTGTATAAAAAATAAAAACAAGGTAATATATTTTCAGTAAATGTTGTCCTACAAAACATTGCAAAGCAATAAGTATATACACTCTGAAGATACAATAAACAATTTGCATGTTTATTTTCACCCCAGTTCAAAAGGGGTGATAGATTTAAACTTGGCAATAAAATGTTTTGTTCTTAAGCTACTTGCATGAAACACAAGAGGAGAGTAGGGTTATAAAAAAATCAGAATTGCAATCCAATCGGAATACAATAATGAATACTCAGTATGAGCCAATTTGTCCTGAATTGAATTTTGGTCGCGTAGTTTACCCGAATTTTTCAAATGCCAAAATGTGGCTACCCAATATCCAGTGGCATAGTTTAGAGCTTCTGTTACGCCACTGACAATATCCCTGAATTCGGGTCTGAATTAGCAGTTTGGGGTATTCAGAAACGGAATCATCAGAGGTGTTCGGATCAAGACATTTTTTACCATGAAATCATAGCTTTTCAGCTACCCAATGTGCACTGATCTCATCTGAATTCAGGTAAGATAGCCAAATTTCAGATATGTCATTTAATATGCCAGTGTTATTTGTCATTTAATATCCCACAGCCAAATTGCCCAGTAATATGCTAGTTTTTTTTGCCATCTAATATGCCCCAGCCAATTTGCCTAATAATATGCCAGTGTTATTTCCCATTAATATGCCTCAGTAATTTTGCTCCCCCCCCCCCCCATCCCATCCCATCCCATCCCATCATTTCCCCAGCACTTACCCTTTACCCTGGTGGCAGGCAGCATGGTGTCCTCCAGGCGGTTGTGCCGACAGGTCACGTGACTGTCAGCACTTCCGTGTCACACTGCACGGGGAGCCGAACAGGCAGCACGGAGGTTTCTCTGTGCTGCCTGTTCGGCTCCCCGTGCAGCCTGCCGGCAGAGGGAAGGTGAGGGGGGATCTTCCGAGCGTTTTTTTTTTTTAAAGGGGCGGATTTTCTTTTTCAGTGCTGGGGGGCCGCCCCCCAAAATTTGCCGCCCTAAGCATCCGCCTAGGATGCCTCGCGGTAAATACAGCACTGGGTTAAACAAAACATATCCCAGGACATTTAAGTAAAACCGACGTGCATCTTAATAGATACACGCCGGTTTACTAACTGCTGTGTCTCACATGTGAGACATACCAGTTCCTGGTTGTCGTGTGCTGACAAACTTCAGCACTCGCACAGCCAATCAGAGCAGGGGCTCGCCCCGCTCTGACAGCCGAACGCGAGGGTCCTCGTTTTGGCATGGGATTTGCTAGATAAGGTCCCCCTGCTGATCCCATGCAAAAACGAGGATCTCGCTCTGTGCTAGCAGGGAGAGACAGTCGCCGACCAGATGGCTGCCTACTTCCTATGGAAGCATGGCAGCTGTCGGTCAGAGGATAAACTGGCGTGTACTATCAAAAGTACACGCCAGCTTATCCTCATACTAGGGACAACTAAAATTTCACTTGTGCTTCTGTATTAGAAGCACAAATGAAAAATAATGTTTAGTGTCCACTTAAGGGCTAGGTATTTTTTTTTATGGGGGCAATTTTTTTTTACATTTTTGTATTTTTTTTTCACGGGTGCTTTGGTGATTTTTGCAATACAATGTAAACTAAAATTGACATGGATTTCCTTCACATCATTAGAGTTTATTGGAAATATAACCTTAGCTCATCAATCATTTAATTGGTTCTACTTCTTTCTTTGAAACATCCACACAGTATAAGTAACCTTAAGACCAAGGTAGACCAGACTACTACTAATTTAACTATCCATTGTGTAATACTTTGCAGATAGTAAATCTCTGGGGAATGTGTCACATCTAGTACTTACTTTCAATATAGTCATGAAAAAATTTTCACACCACAAATCCTTGCACATCGCATAACAACTGTTTACCGTGGTTGTACATAAGATAATTATGAATTTATATCTAATCAGTGACTTGTGTGTTTTGATTACAGTATTGTTTACCCAGATACGAGAGATGCTTCTGTTCTGTGTATTCTCACAGTTACATAATGTAAATGCAAGTTATTAAATGGGCACTTCCATGTAGCTTATTTTCAGTATGTTACACTTATTTTTCCTTTACAATTTGGCAGGAAATTTTTTAAATTCACCGATGGCCTATAATGAGGGCTTAAAGAGATAAGCAGAATGTTTGCTATAGCAACAGTAATAACTATATTACACTTTATTTGCATTTTATAGGGAAACGTTTGATAATAAAAACCTCATGATATATATGTGTCTTTATCGTTAGTTTGCCCGAAGCACTACTTATATAAAGATTTTTTTTTAGACACTGCAGTTGCAGCAACTTTACAGAATCTGCCGTTGTAAGTGTCAATACTACTCTGCCATTGTTTGTAGGTTTATTTTAGAAAACAACAGTGGCACATTGTAGGTGTTAAATTAAATAGATCCGTGATTAAGTCTAGTTCACAGTCCTTGAAAAACCTCACAAAATAATGCAAACTAAAGCAAGACTTCATTTCATGTATAAATGGTAACAGCACCCCGCATGGTATGAAGTAGAATATATTGAGAGTTAATAGTTACAAACAATTACATAAATAAAAAAAATACAAAACGCGAGATTTGAAATATTTATCAAATAAATGACTTACATTTCAATAGTAAGTTTACAAGGTTTTGCAACTATGCCAATTATGTTTCTAATGCAGGTTATTTTAATTATGACTAGCCTGGTAAACAAATAAAGATTTGTAAAGAGAACAAAGTCATAACTCATGATTAAAAATGCTATCACAGGAAAACAGGATAATCGAAAATTACCTGCATTATGCTGAGCAAGCCCTGCTGTGCCAAACAAACTTTTTTTGTTCCATAGAAACTTTTACAGTATAAATGTTCTACTTCAAAAAGTGCTGAAAAGGGGCAATAAATCTTATATGTTCATTGTATGTAATACAGCCCATGTAGATAAATACAAACGCATATTTAAAAGACAACATTTTCCTTTATAGCATATGCAGGGGCTGCAGTCATCTGTGCATTTTATGGTAAGTAATCGTAATTTTTTTTTTTTTTTCGGAATAATCCAATTAGAATGCAGCTTGAGTTAAATGTGTCACTGAAATTGTTTTGTTTGATTTCCTGTTTGAACTTTTCAGTTATGTTAAAGCATTATTGCCTATCCACTTTTATTGGTGGCTGCATAAAAAGACTAATTTTATTAAAATTTCCAAATAATTTAAATGATAATTGTCCTCAAGGATAAACAGATATAAAACATAAATCCTGCTACAAATTGCTTTCCATAATATGGCACAACAAAACAGCAGTCACATTTGGTGTAATGCAGCAACTATACATGAGAATGATAAATCGGGGGAACCTACTTTCCACCTATCTTCACTCACCAACAACATAATGAAGGTAGATATGTTAGAGGCAAATGGCAGGGAAGACACTCCACCTGTGAAAAACAAATCCCTATGATGCTCAGCCAGTAATGGTTAAACCTTGGAAATGGAGCACCAAACACTAGTTGTTAACTGCTTAAAGAATATGGGTGGAGGAATTAAGGTAGGGCTAGCAGAGAACTTGCAAACAAGGGAGCGGATTTTTAATAAATAAATGTAAAAAGCTACAATTAGAGAGAAATATTGATTTGTATTGGGGGACCACAAATATTTTGGTATTTTCCATCTAAATAAAAACCAAAGATATTCATATACGCAATGATATGAATGATTAAGCTCTTTACAACATATAAAAAATTATATATATAATCTGTTGTGAATGTAGAGTAGTATCATATGACATCATTTCTCCTCTTTTGAATGATGTCATATGATACTTCTCTACATTCACAGCAGTTACTAGACTTTTACTCCCCCTCTCTTTCTAATCTGACTCTTTTACTCTTAGTATTTATTATATAGGACACTTCTCTATGATCTCTGATACAGGTGAAAGGCATCAGGTCTCCCTACTATCTTATAATGATTTGTTAATATACCTGTATATCTTTCTGTATATATAATATTGTATATCAGAATTGTTTGTATTTATAATAGGCCGTTTGTGTTGTCTAGGAGCGCTCACTTCAACACATTTCTTACAGCACCTCTACAGAAATAGCAATAGGCATCTGCTTAGTGTGTACTGGGAAATCTAGCCCTGCTGGTCTCCACTGAGATTGTTTGTTATGCATTCTAATTGTGTATTGCTTCTTGGTATTTGGGTGAAAATTCGATATACATAATTCTGTATAGAAGGATGTTGGCAATAGAGAGAAAATTATTTTTCTATACTTTCTAACACTGATGAAGTTTTACCAGAAGTGATAAAGCTTTCGAATACATGGTAATTTAAGTAACAAATACGGTCCCCAGCCTATGATGAAGTGTACTAAGGTGTGATAAATTTGGAAAACAAAACAAAAAACGTTAGACTATAGGTAATATAGAAATATAAAGTTTGACAGAATTTAAAGACTATCCAGCCCATCAAATATACCCAGTTGTCTACCAATGGCAAAATCGCAAGTATTATTATGTCCTTGTATGGCCTTACAGTTTACCCTGATGAAGCTAGCAAGTTAGCTGGTGCAATAGAAGTGTAAAGTTATGTTTTGTTGTGCTCCAAACAGTGGTACCACTTGGTTGTGCTTAAATCTCTTTAATCCAGACTTAATAAGAATCTTAAATTATTTATTCCTTTTAATTTAAGTAATAATAATAATAATATACATAAACAGCAAACAAGGGTGATAGGTGCGCTGGAGGTCTTACACACACAGAAATATGTATATGACAAAAAACGTATAATTGCCTTAAAAATCAGTCAACTTCACAAGCTGAGGATATAGGTGATCTCATCAGGCTCGGAACATAGAGAGACAGGAAAAAACAAAGAACATAGTGCAACTCTATACTCAGTGTAGAAACTTATATACTGAGGTGGTGAATTGCACTCACAAAAGTGATTAAGAAAAAGAGCTTATCTGATCCAAATGAATCGAAGGAATCATCTCATTTGGATCAGATAAGCTCTTTTTCTTATTCACTTTTGTGAGTGCAATTCACCACCCCACCTTTTTGTCATATACATATTTCTGTGTGTGTAAGACCTCCAGCGCACCTATCACACTTGTTTGCTGTTTATGTATATTTTTTCACGTGTGTTTGCAGAGATACACACAGGTTGGTGCTGCTTGGTCACGGATCTAGCGCTGAATTCTACCCCTTGTTTCAATAATAATAATATGTTTTTCTTTTTAGTGTCTGCAATTGTGGACAGGGCACCTGTTTTATGTGCTACATTTTGTCAAGTGTTTAGTGCACAGTCACTATAAAATAACAGAATCTTGAGAAATGGTGCACAGCTGGAGAGAAAGAGGTTCAACCTATTACAGGCAAGAAGTGGCATTTAAATCTCAAGAAACTTTACAATAATGTGCCTTTAATAATTCCTTTTCAGAATTTATTTACACATATTTAATTAAGTCTCCCGTCTACAAAAAGTAAACGGCCTCTGCAAATCTTTGGTGTCATGAGTCCAGTAGATAATATAAAATAAAGAGTAAATCTGGCAAAGAAAGAGAGGCTGTAGTCTCAGGAGCACGTTTGCCTTGTCTGAGGAGATAATGATTTAATGGCTGAAAACTAATGACTCTGCCAGAGGGCCTGGCTGGGGCCCCTCAAGGTAGACAATGTAACTTATCTCCTCTGGCTGCATACTATGATTTGGGAATATGGGGAAAGTGGGGGAGAATAGTATATACTACTACTTCAAACACACTTTAGCCCAATACGTTTTAAAATAATAATATTTAGGTAATTTAACCCGTAATTTCAAACTGTCACAGAATACACTCAGGGCAGTAAACATTTCAACTTATCTTAATAAGCACGGACTTTTTCGTGGCCTTACATTACTATCTGCCAATACATTCTATATTTAACTTGTTTAAATATACTCTTTTTATAACTGAACCTAAATTAAAGCATTAATGTCTCTTCAGGTGCAGTTATTTACCCAGGTATGCAGTTTACTTCCAATCATCCATCATGTAGCACAATCCCTCCCTCATTGCCTAAGGAGAGTGCGATGTGGAAATATTGATCATAAAGAAATAAAACCAGGTGACAGAAAAGAGCCAGCCAGTCTAAGTTGCACACATTGAAAGATTAAGACCCGTGAGTGCATTGTTTCTTGGAATGGATTGGTATATGAACAGTAATTACTGACACCCAGCACCTAGGTTCTATTTTTTACACACACACACACACACACTATATGGACAAAAATATTGGGACACCTGACCACCAACAGGGACTTTTATGACACCCCATTCAAAATATATAGAGATTAATAGGTGGCCTCCCCTTTACATCTATAACAGCTCTGGCTAGTGGTTTCCTACTTTGGTTCACATGTTCACAAAATACTGGCTACAAATCTGGTCAAGTCGTTTGTGTCTTTAGGTTTAGCAGTAAATTTAATACAGTGTGGAGTGCGCTGAGTTACATGCATTTGTGGTCAGAAAATGCACATTTATGGATTTGTTCAATGGAGTGGATCTTTGCTACAAGATCTTCCATCTCTTTATTTCTAACTTTCTTCAGTCTGGCTCCGTGTTTGACGAAAGCGTGTATGATTATTATGTGCTTTCTAAAGAGTAAGACAAGTTGTTTTGGGAGTGTCGTTTTCACTAAAGTAGTTATGCAAGGTCGATTAGAAGTTTTTGGTGGTTAGGGATTCATTAAGAAGAGATTTGTTTAGTGTCCATGAATTAGCTTGTGGGCAGGACGAGTGAAGAGCTATTCAGAGGTACACAGAGGCGTGATCAGGCCACGTTGTCACTCCAATTCGAATATGTGAGATTAGATGTAGTGAGAAGTGAGGTATAAAAAAAATAGTCTGAAGTAGGACTAATGAGGGGTCAAGTAGAAAGTGTACTGACGTCAGGATGGGTGGAGGGTTCTTCAGACATTGAATAGGAAAAAAAAGTGATAACGGATTTCCTAATGTGCTGTAAGGTGTGTGTGTTGGTATAGAGGAGGGGTCAGAGGAGGTGTCTGCATCTGGTTCAAGACTCCCCCCCCCCCCCCCATCTATCTTGGCGTTGTGCATAATTAATGAGATCAGGTCGCACTCAATTACCATGCCGTGGTATACAAGAGCTCTGTACTAAATAGGGTTTGGAGGATGTCATGTACTTCTTTGGGGCGCTCTTGTTCAGGTATTCCCCTGACATATAGATTGTTACTTCTGCAGCAGTTATCTAGGTCCTCTATGTGTGTCATAATATTTGACAGTTTCAAGGAGTGTTGCTGGACCTGGTCTTCAAGCACCGACATGGTGTGTCCTATGGAGTCTTGGGCCTACTCAATGTCCGTGAGCCTAGTGTACATTTTAGTCTGTTAAATCCTTCTTCCTCAGCATGTTCAAAAGACATCATTTTATGTCTTCTAGGTCTGTGCTTTGGGTAGAGGGCAGAGAGAAACAGGAGTCCAAAAACACAGGAAAAGGCATTGTTGCAGCTTCCCCTGGTTGTGATGGGGAGAAATATGTCCACAGTGATGTATTCCCACCATTTGTACAGCGTCCTGGAGTAGTCTGTGCTGGCGGGTTGCACTTCTGTTAGTTCCTTCCTATGTAAGGTTTTTTAAAGCATTGTTTCCCAACCCAGTCCTCAAGGCACACCTACCAGTCCAGGATTTAGGGATTACCCAGTTGTGTCTAAGGTGTTTTTTTTCTTCTTTGTAAAAACACCTTAGACACACCCAGGTAATCCCTAAATCCTGGACTGGTAGGTGTGCCTTGAGGACTGGGTTGGGAAACCCTGTTTTAAAGAATGTTTTATTGTGAATTTACCCATTTCTTTAGGCTGGAGGACACTGACCTCCTCACGTTTGCATTAGTTTGCTTCAGCAGTTGGACACGCCTCCCAGATCTACTCTTTATAAAAAGGATCCCACTGTGTTTCTTTTATATGTATTCATATCAGATAGGCCTTCGTTTAAGTTTGGGGGACTTTTGGAAAACAGATATTTTTTAATATCCTTTAACAGATCTGCAATTAAAAGGTAGGTCTGTTCATTCTACTATATTGCTTATTACATTAAGAAATGTACAGGGTTTTTAATTCCTGCATTAATTACCTGGTTGGTAGCATGTAACATTTTAACTACAGTGTAGCATATTGAATTAGGAGACAAAATATTGACCAACAGAAAAGGACACCTTTAGTAAATATGTTATGTTTCTTACAAACAAAAACACAAAATAATGAAGTGATTTCTTTTTTTGCAAATGTTTTCTAAAGAGGACCTGGAGAAGTATTCGACAGTATGTGTTCTTGTCCAGCAGAGGGAGTGTGAAGTTTGTTGAAAAAGGAGCTGCAAAGTCCAGATGTCTTTAGACACTACATTTTATGGAGAACTTAAAATATACATTACAGACGGGCCTGCAGGAACTTAACAATTAGTACAAAAAACACCTAAGATTAGCTAGAAATCCTTAAATTTGCTTAGAAGTTTCATGGGATCAGTTATGAAAATCATAATTTGTTTTACGACCAGTCTCCTTTTGTTCTCTGCAGTATTCAACTTACATACAGTATTAGCGCGCACCTTTTAACGGATATCATGGATTCAGTGAATGAACCCAATAAATTAGGGGGATCAGATATGTATGCAAACAGTCATGAGCCCCAGAACCCATCGTAGAGTGTCATAAACAGTAACTGGGTTCAGGACAAAACACATGTAGCCCTAACTAGAACTAAAATGAAGCAGTGACTAAGGCTCTCTTAAATATTGAACCAATAATGCTAGATGCAGCAAACCACGCAGATGATTAACCCTTCAACTCAAGCAAAAAGTATACAGTATCTGAGTGTGCGCAAAAAAATAAATTAAACTTGTCTGTATACAGACAAACTAAACGGAGTGTTCTGGTTCAGAATGTTTCAGCATAAAGGAAAAAAAGATCACATAGGTGGTAATTCATAGGGAAGTATGTTGCAATGAAGAGGAAGCTAATGACAAATGCGTTGCCATGTCACGCAGCAAAGGAGGAGCCAAATCCGCAGAAGCACTGTAAACACTGTGTTATGTATACGCTGCTGTTCTACAGTTCAGATTGAGAGGTCCTATCCACATAAAAAGTTTAAATGAATTAAAAGGAATACAGTTAATAAATTCCTTTAAAAGAGGAAAGACATATAGTATATATATACATATACACCACAGAATAAAAATATAACATTAAACAACTTGTTTAGATTGCCTATACTTTAAAAATGTTTACTTCTTTTTTTCCTTCCAAGCAAATTAAGTCATACTTAACTGTCTTTTAAACCTAGTTACTTTCCCATGCCTCTTGATCTGCACACAAAAACCTCTAGGTAGCCTTGATTTAGCAATCTTTAACCTATTCCTATACAACTTTAGTTACTTTTTTGTTTTTGGCAGCATTTAGAAGATGTTTACACACTGGAGCAAGACAAATTGTGTATAAATCCAGAAATGCTGGGCTAAATGTCTCAAGGGATAAGAACAAAATATTTAACAGAAAGCAGCATGGTGCAAGTTTGTGTATATTTACTGTTTTACAACTCAGCAGTAACACTGGAGGCAATATGGGAGCACTTTGTCTAGGGCGCTAAAAAACTGTTTTCAGACTGCTTTTGAATCTATTGGGTACAGTGGCGGATGCTCCATATGTGCTAGGTTTGCGCCACACACCTAGCACAGAGCACCCACGCTGTGTATTTCTGGGGTTTGTGTGCTCGAACTGAGAGCACACAAACCTCAGAAATACATCCGAAAGGCGACGCCAGCTACAAAATCGGCAACAGAGTCACTCACTGCCAATTCGAAAAGCACTAAAAGTATACGAATTTTCGGATGTAACTCGTGTATTTCTGGGGGGTTGTGTGCTGGCTGTTGTCAGCACACAAACTCCCGGAAATACATGAGAGACGTCGTGCCTCCGAGTGACAGGCGTGCTCCGGGCTGGCAGCACACCTGTCACTCAGGGGCACGATACTCCCGATTGGGTGATGTTAAAAATGGTCTTTTTTTTTTGGCCTTTTCTGGGCCAATAAATATTTGGAGTGTATTAGCATAAATCATGCTAGTAAAGTCCAAGCAGTACAGTATGCCCAGTAACATACCTGAAAATCCAATTGAATATATGTAACTACTAAGGAATTAAAACTTAAAAAAATAAAAAAAACTCAGTATGTTCACATTACTTGAACTTACAGGTGTGTGCTTTAAACTTTACTTACCCCAGTTTTATCACATAGCCGCAGTGTATGGAAAGACCCTACCGCAAATAGTTCTCCATCAGGAGCCCACGAAATAGCAGTTACTGGATACTCATGAGGCGTGGAGCTGTACAAAAGCCGTCCATAGCTGTCCCACACCTTCAAAAGAAAATTACATATTAGCCTATCAAGCTCATATAATTAAAACTATACATCTGCACCCATACTGCACGTGCATCGCATGTAAGACATACAAGAGCAAAATATAGATTTCCTACAAAAAACATAATTATTTCAGGAGTAGGGTAAAAGATATAAATCGGTTTCAGTTTTACTTATTATAGCTGGTTGATACCATTAATGGTATTACCATACCATTTTATACTTTCGTTCACTAATGTAGATCTACAAATATTTAGCAGTTCATGAGGGGTCACAGGAGAGCAAGCAGCTATAAAGGGACTATCACTTCATAAGAGAGAAAAAGGTAAATGTAATAACAATTTAATTAATTTTAAGTTAAATTATCTATAATTGTAATTAAATGAAATTATTGTAAGTGAAGACATAACGGTCATCTGGAATTGTAAGTAAATATTTGATTATTAATCCAAAGAGATATAAAAAAAAAATAAAGAGACATATGGAATGAATTGTGAATGATTGAAAACATGTATTTATAGTGATGGATATCTAGAAACATGATCAGTACCCGTTTGTTCAATGTGTGCAGATACAAGAAGTATCCAATCGATTTTCCATGAGGTTTGGTTTTGGTGATCGCTGTGGTGTGAGAAAATGTTCAGTTACAGCTTGAAGCACTTTCCTTTTTTGAGGCTAGATTTTCCAACTTGCAGTGTCTGGTGTAGTTCTACTGAAGCACCTGCTCTGAACCCCGCATTTAGCCATGTCTCTGGTGAAGTGGGCTGATGACAAAGGAAATTGTATCTGTGTGCATGCTCATAAGCCAATTGAATGGCTCGGTTGATCCATTTGTACATTGAGGGTTTCAATTAATTTAATGCAAAGCCAGATTTTGTACTCAATGGAACTCAGGGGCAGTACATGTAGCACATAATAAATAAATTCCTAGTTTGAGGATAAACTGGCATGTGCTTTTAACAGTTTTACCTCTGACCAGCAACTACCATGGTTCCATGGGAAGCAGGCAGCCTGTTCTGGTCGGTGTCTGGCTCTCTCTGCTAGTGCAGAGCGAGACCCTCGTTTTTGCATAGGATCAGCAGAGGGGACCTTAATACTACAAACCCCGATCAGATGATCCAGTTGATCCCCCGCACAGCAGAGACTAAACCCGCGTGTATCTTTTTACCATGTTGGTGATAATTGACCTGCCAGGTATGTCACACAAAAGCAAGCAGTTAGTGACAATTGGCATGCTTGCTTGGCACATCATGCGGTAATACCTACATAAACAACAAACAACAAACGCTGACTATGTTTAGCCGGTGTTGCTATAATGCCTCAATGTCATCATCCAACAACAATACATGGCCCCCCAGGGCACCTCACAGAGTGAAAGTGGGCACCATATTGGATGGCGGCATGCCCCTCCAATATGGCGCTGCCCTGTATCCAGCAAGAGTGGCGGAAGTTACTATGTTACTTGAAAGCCCCTACAGGCAGTTGACAACATTGAACTGAAAAAAAAGAAAACTTACCCTAGATCTAAAATAACCCAAGATCTAGGATTAGGTATGCATTTAGTGTTGCAGGTGGGTTAGAATTAGGGTTATTGCTAGGGTTGGGGTTAGAATTAGGGTGATGATTAGGGTTGTCAAAAGGTCACAGTAGGAGAAAATGGTTAGGAAACAAAAATGTTGCTATCGGTTATTGCCCTATAACTTGCAAAAAACCCCAAAACACATAGCATGTTTCTAAACTCAGGACAAAATTTAGAGACTATTTAGACAGTTTCTTTTATGTAATTGTGTAAAAGAATTTTTAGGGCAAAATTAGAAAAATCGCAATTACGATGACATGATAATGGTATCTAAAGAAATCCCTCTTTTATGGTGATTAAAACAGTATAGAATATGTGTGGGTACATTAAATGAAAAATAGTTAAATTACAGTTAAACAAAAACACAGCAAAAATGTTAAAACAGACATTGTCCAGTATGAGCAAAAAATGTTTCAAACAGCCGGTCCTTAAGGGGTTAAGATACACGTTAGGTTTACTCCGGACCAGCAGCACAATTTTATTTTAACACTTGCTTCCCTATATGAAGCAAAGTTTAAAAAAAAAGCTTTAAACACATTTTTTATGACAAACAGATAGGGGAAGCAGAGCGTAAGATAACTTCTCCTCCAATATAAATAGCTAAAGGGATTGTTATGTATAGCTCACCTTGTATTTACAGTCTTCTCCAGCTGATAGGATAAGGTCATTTACAGAATTCCAATCAACATTTAAAATGATGCCATCATGGGCTTTCCACTGTTGAAAAATACAATGACATTGTAAACATGTGGGTGCTACTCTGAAATATTAATTATTGTGAATATACATACAGATGTCACTAAAAGTTAATGGACCTTTTACTAGCTGTGAGCTTTATTCCACAGCCATGACTCTTAACTGCAACTACTGTCTCCATATGAAATGATAGGACAGTCGTGATTGTTATTTTCTGGGAACACTTAGAAACGTACAATATTTATTGACAGGTATTGCACCTTTTAATGATTTCCTGTCTACTGTTATTATTTGATATGCACTTCAGAGCATCTCAGACTATCCCCTTCACATAAGCGAAATTGTCTCTTTTAAGACAAATCAACAGGATCACAGATTTGGGAGAGAATATGTCAAGTAAAAAGTGGACTGTAATAAGGTAAAAAGGGAATTGAAAAAATAAGGCATTAACAGTGGACTTGAAAATATAAGAAGATTGGAGAATATTTCCAATTCACCTTTTAAAGATTTGCTAACAATTTATATGAATATTATAGCATGACTGAAATACAGTGTTATATGGGGTATATGTCAATTAACAGTCATATGTCAACAAACAACGCACATATGCTTTTCTTAACCTGTAAAACTTTGGAACTTGACTGCAGTGGTTTGATGATCAGTTGCTTCCCTAAAGGATAAAGAACCTTCTCAGAATCAGGTCCCCAGGCGACAGAGTAAACTGGTGAACCTAAATATAAAGAAGAAATCATTCATTTACAAAATGAAGAAAAAAATAACGTATTGGGGTCTATTCAATAAAGAGCTGTAGATGACAAGTGAAACGCAAAAAAAATAACAGGCCATAATAGCTAAGCTGAAAATAAATAAATGTTAATGTAATGTAATGTCTGTTGTATTTTGAAATCACTGTTTAGTGAAGCGACTGCAAAAACTTTGCATGATTAAAATGTATAATAATAATAAAAAACATTATTTGCTTTAATGTGACATTTATTTTGATTGCATAGCATCTGCACCAATAAGATTTTCCCATGTGAACTCATACTGGGAACTTAGAAGGAATAAAAACCAAATCTTGGAACAAGGACAATATCCCAGTGGAAACTCCACTTAGCTAATCCATGTACCAAGATTTCACTTACACAGTTAAGCCAGGTAGACTTAAACTTACAATTAAACTGTACTTAAGCTGTTTAGTATTATATACCGTATTTGCTCGAATATAAGATGACCCTCCAAACTTTGGATATTCCTTTAGGAAAAAACTAAAACCCTGACTATAAGACTACCCTATAGGAAAAAAGTTTAACTTCTATATGTTCACATGTAAATTGGTTTTTCATATTTACTTAAAATTATTATAGAAAAAAATTCAGCTTTTTTTTATTCCCTTTTATTTGCCCATCTGCCCCAGACGTAGCCAATGTCCGAAAGCCATTTGACCACCAGCCTTAACCAATGCTGCCCCTACCCCTCCAGACTTAACCAGTGCTGCCTCCCCCTCCCTACCCAGCCTTAGCCAATGCTGCCTCCCCCAGCCTTAGCCAATGCAGCCTCCCCTTCTCCCCCAGACTTACCCAATGCTGCCTCCCCCCCTACCCAGCCTTAGCAAATGCTTGCTCCCCCACACTTACCCAATGCTGCCGCCCCTCCTCCCACAGACTTACCCAATGCTGCATCCCCCCCTACCCAGCCTTAGCCAATGCTGCCTCCCCTCCTCCCCCAGACTTACCCAATGCTGCCTCCCCCTAACTTACCCAATGCTGCCTCCCCTCCCCCTCCCTAACTTACCCAATGCTGCCTCCCCTCCTCCCCCAGACTTATCCAATGCTGCCTCCCCTCCTCCCCCAGACTTACCCAATGCTGTCTCCCCCTAACTTACCCAATCTCCATGGTGGTGGCAGCCTGTGGATGTCTGCACGATACGTGCACACATCCTCCGGTGCTGTCTGACACTTCCGTCTTCGATGACGGACCACCGGAAGGCCAAGCAGCACCAGAGGATGTCTGCGCACATTGCGATGTCTGCTTATTAGATGAACCTCGAATGTAAGACGAGGACCATTTTTCAGAGCATTTGCTCTGAAAAAAAACTTGCCTTATATTAGAGCAAATACGGTATGTATAATATTTCAAACTGTGACAAGTGTACACATCAAAAATGAACCTTACCATTCTGTGCCAACGTATATCTCAGCATACCACTCTTTGACCACATTTTTACGAAGCCATCTTCACCAGCTGCAGAAAAACATAAGCATTTGTTATGAATACCTACGGTTTTATTAGTAAGTTTTAAAATATATAATTGATATATAGTTGATATGGAATCAAACTTCATTTGTACATTGTGCTAACCAACTGGCTAAGAAATAAACGGATTAAACTATATATTCACCCCAAATTCCCCTTTTTATACAGCAAGTGGGGTGCAATTATAGCCAACTTTCATTTACACTAGCAACTTAATACAATAGGGGCCTTCACGCCCGCCATCAGGGGGTGACAGGCGATACTGGCCAGCAAAAAAAAATGCTCTATTAAGCCAGTCCGCGGCTGTGAGGGAAGCGTTCTGCACTCCACTCCAGCCGCGCAACTTCAATAAAGTTTGTTAAAAAAAAAAATGTGACCAGAGTTACTCTGGTTGCATTTTTTTTTTGTAACAAACTTTATTGAAGCCGTGCGGCTGGAGGGGAGCGCACAACGCTTCCCTCACAGCCGCGGACCTGCAGAGCACTGAGAGACACAGCAGCAAGGTAGTAAGTACTGGGGAAGGGGGAGGAGGGTGGTGCATAACGAGCATATTGAGGGGCAAAATCCTGGTATATTAATTGGCGAATTCCTGGCATATTGAGGGGCATAATCCTGGCATATTAATTGGCATAATCCTGGCATATTGAGGGGCAAAATCCTGTCATATTAAATGGCATATTGAGAGGAAAAATCCTGGCATATTAAATGGGAAAAGAATGGCATATTGAGGGGCAAAATCCTGGCATATTAACTGGCAAAATACTGGCATATTCAATTGCAAAATAGTGGCTTATTAAATGGCAAAAGAATGGCATATTGAGGGGAAAATACTGACTAATTGAGTGGCAAAATATTGTTACTGGCATATTGACCAACTGCTCCCAACCACCCTCCATATTACACTAGACCATGATGAGATGCTTGTGAGGGTAGGTGGGGCGAGTGGGAGATATTGTCGGGGCGGGGGGGGGGGGGGGGAGGAGGAGCGCGACAGAAAATTTGTTCAGTAAGGGGCCCTGAAATTCCTGGGGGCCTTTATAAAGAAGACCCACCTGCAATCAGGCAGTGCACCAATGTACAAAGCTAGCTACCGATAAAACCCTGTGTGATGGCACACATCATGTATAGTCATGTTTTAAAAAAATATATTGTTTGACCCACTATAGTTTTATACAGGTAGTAAATGTAGTTGTATCAAACGTATCAATACTGTTAAAGTACAGATGTCAAAGATTAGGAATGAGGCAACTGTAATAGTGATTAGCCATTAGCAGTCAATGGAACACAAGAGAACAGAGATTTCATCTACTACTATTGTAATTTGCACTAACAATCAGATACATACTCCTCACTCTCTCTCTCTTGGAGGAACATATTGGGTGAATGAGCCAGTGTGAGACAAACTAGTATAAATTATTTATTGGAACTATATACATAGTAGACTAAAAATGTATATAAGATCATCAAAAGGTACTAGAAATACTGTATAGCTCTAATGCAGGTGCTTGGGACTAATATATCCACAATAAGCCATTTTTTAAAGCTGCAACAAGAATAATATCTTGGTGCCTTTTCATCAGGAGAGGGTGTCGTTCCAAACACCCAAAGAAAAAAAAAGGCACATGCCAATATGAAGCACATATGGGTATGGGGTAACACAGGAATATAAACAGGCTGTGTAACTAGTCAGAAACTACTCTATAGCACATACTGACATACCTCCCAACTTTGCCCCTCTCTGCAATTGGGACACTGGGGGGCGGAGTCTGGGGAGGGGGGTTGTCAGTGCTACCGCTCATGTGCGGTAACACTGTCACCCATTTTTGATCCTGGCTTCTGGGAATGTGAATGAAAATGCATTTGTATGTGAATGCTAATTTGAACAGTTATGAAAGATGTGAAGTAGGAGTGAATGCAAACATATATGATAATATGAACAGGGTGGGAAGTAGGGATGGTGGTAAAAGACACACGGAGGGTGGGTGGTGATGGGGATGAGAGGGACACAGAGGGATCTTTAGCCTCATTGGCCCTGCTATCGAAGCCACTAGTTGTTTGTTTCAATACATTAGACCAGGATAAAAGGCAAGTATTAGGGAAACCATTTTATATGGCAAATTTTTATTTTTAGAATTGAACACCCCCCCCCCCCCCAATAAGGAATTTTCAGAGAAATACATGGAGCGTTTTATCACTGCTTTCATTGTCTTGTTAAATTGTATTTACTGCTGTGCTAATTTTTCAACTGGTCCATGGTCTGGAATTTCTTGGGACTAAATTGTCTTTTAAACAATACATGACAGTAATATGATTTTCAATAAATCCATTTAAAATGTTATCATTTCTCCAGCTTTGGCATTAGATTTAGTGAGAAACAATACAATAAAAGGAAGCCTGACATGGTAGTTTAAGGAAATAACAGGCCTTGTATGGCCTCCATTGTCTTCCACTAATCCAAATGATAGAAAAATGAACACATTTCATCTTCTAACTGAATTGTACCTGTAAGCAAAGCAGTCCCTTCATAGTTCCACTGGCCAGCAAGCACTGCTCCAGAATGAGCCTCAACACTTTTTTCAACTCTGCCCAACTTTGAAATTAAGTGGAATTTTCCTAAAAAAGACAAGAGGTTAGATTATAAAGTATACATATTCTCTGACTGTTTATTATAATTTGTCTGATGTGTGCTTAACAGATCCGTTTATAATCAATGTAAATGTTATAAAGAGATCCACTTTGTTTTCACATTAGTTCACTCCAGGGTACTAAATAGCATCACATGTAAGTGGACACATATTGAGGAGAAAACATAAGACTTTGGAAGAAAATAACTAAAAGGAAGGTGCAGAATATGTGCAGAATATGTGCAGAATAGTTCATCTCAGCACCTCCAACTATAAAGTTGGCTCTGCCAAATGCATTGTTAATCTTCCATGGTCTAACTATGCATTTGGCAGGGCCAAAAGTGTTTATAAACATTATCTGATGGTGTAGTTACATGTATTTATAGCACCTCTAGGCATTTTAAACCAGACATGAATTGAAAGTTTGTGGAAAACACTCACCATCAGAACTTGTAAGCACAAACATCTCAGCCTGTGCTTGTTTTTTACTGCCGATATTCTTGGGGAACCAGTGAAGGTCAATTGGGTATGTGTCATCTGGGAGTTTTATAACCAAGGTCGTATCGCCATTTAATAGATTCCATTTCAGAATCTGGTGGTCATCGCTGCAGGAATATAGCTCGTCAGCAGAGGTCCAGCCCACGCAGCTAACTAGCTCCTTATGTACAGAGTGGTTAAGGAATATAATACTGATCATACAGAAGCCTTAAAGGACAACTGAAGCAAAAAATTAAATTATGTTTCATTTGAAGATAGCATCAAGTTCAGGCTTTTTATATAGAAATGTTATAATGAAAGAATACAAATAAAGTACCTCATTGAAAATTCTCTGCTCCATATGGCTCTACTAGTACCATTCCCAATGATTACGCACATCACAGTAAAAGGCATTTATTTGCCTATACTATATGTGCATTGATACTACTGATATTTCATGAGTGTAGACAGACTCTAATATATCTTATTGGTGAAAATGATACGTTATCCAAAATACTTCTGGTCCAAAAGCATTTTGGATAAGTGATACTCAACCTGTATATATACAGTATGTAGTTGCCTTCTATGCTCTTTACCAAGCTCTGTATTGAAATTAATAAACTATGCTAAAGATTTATGGTGTCGAAAGATGCCATGTAAAAGATTTATTTTGCAGGAAGACATTGTTACCACTGCAGACCTACAGTGTTTCTAAAATGTTCAGGGTATGGTATACTCTGTATAACATATACTAACAATAATTTATGTATAAGATTTCACCAATTGGTTAGGAAGTCCTCCAAAACAGGTATTCAAAAGGAGCACACCTGTTATGGTTGCTCCACCTTTGTGATTATTCATTTTTCTTAAAGTATATATTTAATTGTCTGAACTATTTAGTTATTTCTTTTGTGCACACTGTACAAGGACTTTCAGAATATTGTGGTTTTAAAAATATCGTAAAATACTTTTTGTATTTAAACTTGCTATTTGTTCCTTTTTATCTTTTTACATTGTATTTTATAGGTGAAAAATATTTTACTCCAACTTAAAGAAAAAAATTGGGGTTGGAGTATTCCTCTGTGGAATATCAGCTATTTAGATTGTTACTTTCATTTTAATAAAAGAGACTGCTGGTTTGATTTATTAATCAACATAAGGTATAGACATGAGGTCTGCATAGGCCAAGGTTAATAGTGTATTACAAAGATCATACTTATATATTTTCAGTGTTAAATATAAATGATTCTGCCTGTTGGAACTTTTTAACATTTTCAGTACATGCACGCCAGTGTCCATTTGGACTTGGTAACGTATGCTATGAGGGCTTAAATGAAGTTAAGGAACTAGCAATTGGTACGGACGAAAAAATAATATGCAGAGAGGGACTAAACCCAACAAATGTTTAAGAAGATAGAAAAGGATTTCTGTGGCACACTGTACTGAAGAAATTCTATTAATCCCAGTGCAGACTTCCAGGATGCAAAGTTATGGAGAGGATATATGGAGAGGATATATATGTTGTAGATGTACAGTACAATATAAAACCAGTTATTAAATGCAATACCTTTTACATAGCAAAAAAGAAAAATACATTTCTCCATGTAACTGCATTTTGATGGCATATTTTCTCCATTGGAAGACAGCTATAAATACACAGTAAGAACTCTCTCTCTCTTAAAAACTTTTGAAAATGGATAAAGAGAGAAAGACATTTGCAACAACAAAAAGAGATATGTTCAGAAAGTAATTTGGAATACTTGGAGAGAGCAATTAACAACACTAATATATGCTGAAAACCAAAGATCAATACACACAAAAAGATAGGCAGTGAAAGATGGACAGATATAGCTCAAATGTAGTTACAGGCAACTGAAGCTTTGAACATTAGAAATCCAGAGCCTCCTAAGCCACATCAAAAAGATTACATTTTCATTTACTAAAAATAACTATTCAAAATGAAACAAGAAAACATAAAAAATCAGTTTTAAAATATTTGCCACTACTCCCTGAACTTGCAGGACATGCTGGTCCTGCCAGATGTGATGTCACATGGCACTGTATTTGTATATCTGTCAGTTGTGATGTCACACAGCATTTTATACATATACCTGACAGTTTTGATGTCACATGGCATTTTATAAGTATACCTGTCATGTGATGTCACATGGCATTTTATACGTATGCCTGTCAGTTGTGATGTCAAATGGCATTTTATACGTATGCCTTTCAGTTGTGATGTCACATGGTACTTTATACGTTTAGTTGTCAGTTATAATGTCACATGGCATTTAAGACGTATACTGGTCAGTTGTGATGTCACATGGCACTTTATACGTTTAGTTGTCAGTTATAATGTCACATGGCATTTAAGACGTATACTGGTCAGTTGTGATGTCACGTGGCATTTTAGACGTATAGTCGTCAGTTATGATGTCACATAGCATTTTAGCTTTTTGGGGGGAGGAAAAACTAGAAAACCAATAAAATTATATATATATATATATATATATATATATATATATATATGCTCCATAATGCATGATTTAGACATTGCCTCAGCTCTCTTATATTTGTTAGCAACTCAACTTCATAGAAACTTGTTAAACTACAATTTCACAACAAGTTATATGTCCTGGATCCAAAAATAACTTGGCTTCTCATTTGTTCTGTGTGGCCCCTAAATAATGGAAATATTTGCCACTTTTAAGATTTCTTACACTCTTGACCTTATCTTGTGAGGTGAATCAATATAGGAGTCACATGGCTACACTAATAATGTAGAGTCCTCATTGCTGACATGTCAGTCTTTGTTACATCAGTATGAATTGTCCAAGAGGATGGTTCAAAAGGTGTATTAAATCAGGCAGAAATAACATTCTGTCTGACTAAAAACATTTTTGCATTTAAGTCCTGTTTAAATTGAAAAGTGGATAGTTGGTAGAGTTAGTATATTGTAGAAATTTTCAACTATCTTAATCCTCCCCAGTGGGTTTCTGTTCAATATTGAACACAGTGAATTAATGTAATAACTTACACAAGCGGAAACTTTATTTTACCAGTAAAGGATATGTTTTGCTTCTTTTAATAAGGAGATTTTTAGCCGCATTTTCTAACAGCACCAAAAAATTCAAAGGCAGAAAACCAACTTCTTTACAATTGGTAAAAAGTGCAATCACCTAAAAAGAAAAGAAATAGTCAAGTAAAATGGAGACCATAATCAATTCTATAGATCACATAATCCTGAGATTTACACCCTCTTCCATACAGTCATTCCAATAAACTCTACATCTGGAGTTAAGTGGTCCTGTCACTTAAAAAAACAATCATTAATCTACATAGTGTTTTTCAAGGTTCCCTTGCAGATAGTGTACGATTTCAGGATCTCCTCATTTGGATTAATGTGTATCATTACTTTTATCAGTCTTTCTAAAAGATGCCCATTGGTTCCACTCAGGAGACCTGGAAAATCTTTACTGTTAACAGATCCAGAGGATTCACTGTGAAAATCACAGCAGTACAGCAAACGTGAACTGATTTGTAGCTGAGCAGAGAAATGCAGAATACACTCCTTCAGCAAACTAGCTGCCCCAACATTGAGGCTGTGGAGACTCTCGATATGGGTCAGTAGAATGATAAAGGTTATGTGTATTTATTATAGCAGACACAAGACCCTTTATATGCAGCTTTCACAACACGCACTCGATATCCAAAACTGTAGAAAGGATTGGGTTTAATTATTGTCCAAGATTAACCTCCCATAGAGTTTCATTACAAGGAGGTGGCATTTTTTCAGATATAATAATTAACATATCCACTTAATTTTCTCTGAATTGGCATGTCCCCTTGGACAGCCCTGATTTCATGAATCTGGACAACCATTTTTTTTTTTTTAAGTACAAATCAGTAACTACTAGACTTGGGTACTGACAAGAATTTAAGTTCATCAAAATGCATTCAGACGGAAATATTTTTTTGGCTCATCCGAACCGAATTTCATCCATTAACACATTCATTTTGGATATTCCTTATGGATGAATGGAATTGAGCCGACGTTCATTTCAGAATAAGTCAAACAAGGGTAGGGTTATGGAAACTTGATGAAAGAGACAAATTTTGTCTGAAAATAAATGCCCAGGTCTAGTTAGGGGTTAGGTGTATTAGTGAGTGTTATGTTTGAAAGTGTGTTGCTGTGAGAGTGTGTTGTGTGTATTAAAAAGTGTTATGTGTGAGTGTGTTTGTGTGTATTAGTGAGTACTGTGTGTGAGTGTGTGTATTAGTGTGTGCGTGTTATGTGTAATGCAAACGGCATCAGCTGTCAACCTAAACATTGGCAATATTGTGAATGTAAAGAATAAAAATGTAATTGAAATTTGTTTCACTTTTGCTTCTAATATAGAAGGTCCCCTCTATTGAACCACCAAAGAGCGCACTGGAAGGACCGAGCAGGTTAAGCTCCCCACTGATTGGCTGTGCGCCAAGTAAGGGCTACATAAAAGTTTCTAAGAAAAATAGACAAAGTGCGCTAGAAGTATAGACCATAGAATGTAAAACTTAACTCCACCCTTAGGCGTAGTCCTCAGTGCACTTATTATGTCCCATGAAACGTTTTAATATCTTTTTTGCTTCCTATGTATATGCTTTTACATTGAGGACTGCGCCTCAAGTTAAGCTGAGTTAACTTTTGATTTCACAGGTCACTGTGTTTCACCCTTCCCTCCTTAAATACAAGTTTTTGTGGTAACTCCTGCTTATGACATCACCTTGTGGCTTGATATGCAAATACCACGTTGAAAAGTAGTTTGTTTGCATATTAAGCCACAAGTGAGGTCATAGACATGAGATACCATGGACATATTTAAAACACATTTTTGTCTTTATTCATGAAGTTGCTTGCAATTCTGCTAACACAATGAATAAATCACTTTTCATCAATTTGTATTCTCTCAAAGTATAAACAATGTTAAGGTGACAGAGTCCATTTAACCAATGTGCACAAGATTTATTGTATCATGTGTGCTCAAAAATAATTTATTTTTAAGGAATGAAAGATTAAAGGGCTAATTAGCTGCGCCTGTTCCCTTGGTGACATATACAAATTTTAGAAGTCATAAGCAAATATACCTACATTTTGAAAAATAAGTTATGCAACACATTTGTTTTAGCACCAAATAAGGTACTTCTACTATATTCTTAATTTAAATGCAGGCCATCATTTAAACATGCTGGTCAGAATATTCATAACAATGTATAAGCATTAGTAATAAAGTTAGTGAACACAGACTAGCAGATCTAATTCTAGAAACACATTGCTAAGAACTAATATATAAATACATGTTCCTTTTTTATCTTTACTTGAGTATGTTTAGACGTGTTAATGTTGCCAAGTTTACCAACCTGCATCACATATGTATGAATTTGTAATTAATAATAATAGGAAATATCAAAATTATAGTTAAACACCAGTATTTACTATGTAGAAAGTTTCTTGGCCTTCCAACTTACTCTGCCCATACACAATTTGTTTTTATATTGAAAAGATAGTATTTTACTTTCAATAAGCTTGGTTACCAACAATTTCAGTCCATACACATAGTGATGCCACATATACCTTATTTTTATGGACCGTAACATGCATTCAATAATGAATGGTTACGAATAAACAGTATGAGTACCATGATAATGATGCATATATATTTCTTTTTAGCGTTAAGCAAGACCTCTATTTCATAGACACGATCTAATACAGGATATGTAATCCTTCTCACACTCCAGGTGGTGTGGACTATATGTCCCGTAATACTTAGCCAGCAAAAAGAGAATAATGTAAAATAATCCACAAAAGCTGGAGTGCCAGAGGTTTGTTATATCTTATCTTAAAAGAATTATTGCATAATAATGAAAAAAAATAGATTATCTAATCAAGATATCCAGGTACATCCTCTTAAGTCACATGAGACTCCTACCGATTCTAAATATGCTGACGAATGCGACGTGATTAACACAAGAGCTCCACAGTGGATATATACATCACGAACAACCGCTTCTATCCACACAGGCCTCCTCCATCCAAGCTCACGACGGTTTCTAAACTATGTATGCGCGTGCTGTCGCTATGGTTACCTATCGCGAGACTGCCAGTGTAGCCCGCCCAACAAGTAGGCCGCACAAAATAGGACATTGACAGGTTAAGCGGCTTCTTGGGGTATCAGTGATTTGCATGCAATATGGTTTTTGTCAGGCACTGTTGGCTTTCTAGTTGCTGTACACTAATTTTCCCCTGATGCCCTATAAGATGATTGTTATAAATGTAAGATACTGGCAGCACTGGATTTACACTAGATGACAGTGGGAGACATAGCTGATATGAGAAATAGGTTTTCCCCTCACTATGAGACATAAACATATAAACACACGTTAAGGCAACGTATTATTTTTAAAACGGCCCTTTGACTTTTCTTCCATAAGGTTCCGTAGGCTTTCAAAGTACAATCGGCTTGTTTATATAATAGCCAATGCCATTTTGCCAGAATCCATCAACCAGTGGTTGTACATTCTCGAAGTGTCACAAGGCCAGGCTCTGCCCAATCACAAAGCACACTGATTTGGTTGGGACGTAGTAGTTTCGGCTCGGCCCATTTTTTTTTTCCCTGGAGCTTCGTTAAGACACGCCCACCGTTCAACCTCCACCGCGTTACTTGGCAACGTAGCCACTCCTTCACAAACCGCTTCTCACGCCTTTTGTGTTCGTAACCGTGATGTTTTATCTTTCTGAACTGTTAATTTTCATTGTTACGGTCCCCATTAATGAGCGCTATGCATAAGAGGCACATGGCAATGTTCGCAGGAGAGTTCCCCGAGCCGCGTGACGTGTAGTGTCCATCTACTGGAAAATGGCAACCTGCCCCCATTTTTTTTCAAATCTGAGAGTGTGAATTCCCAGAATACCCCGCGCGTTTGTAACGAACTTCGGTTCGAGTTTAGATTTTGGGCGCCATTTTCGAGTGGAACAGCCGAGCTGGGAGCAGTCTGGGTCTGTGTATCCCGCAATAAAACAGCATCTATACTCCTAAATAGACGTCGCCAACCCTCCAGAGCACATTGAAAAATAGGCAAAAAAATCAAGCAACCTACTAGAGAAAAGGCGGTTCGGCTGGAGCAATTTTTCAGGTGATTTTCCCTACAGATTCTCCTTTTTTAATTTTAGCGGGATGAGACTGAGAGGGTACGATATGACAGGGTATATAGATGGCGAGTGTAAACAGCTTCACTTTCCACAGGACCAAACTGTCAGCCCTGCCATCTCTTCTATTTTTAATTATTTTTTGTTACTTCTTTAATAATTTTCTCAATTAATAAAACACTTTTTTTTTTTTTATCCCTTTTTCTCTCACATGACAATGTTTTTACTATCTCTACCTCCTCCCTGCTCTCTGTACCTGGCACATTTACAGTAATCTCCACCCTCATTTAATTTGCATCACTAACCATTCCTGCACCTAAATGTCACCCATATATAATTTATTTTTTTATGGCTTGCAAGGTAGTCCAGTTCTTCAACGTGAATTTACCTGATTTCGCTTTTTATTTTCCCTCTATCATACAATTATCGTAAGTCAGTTTAGTGCATTGATTAGCTGCATGTCTAATTTATATTAATGATGGCTAATATCCTATTTGACTAATTTTAATATATCAAGTTGATTGTCATAACGAGACTATCGTGTGAAATAATTTGATGTCTTTTATTGGAAATGTATGATTATCTACGAAACTAATGTTCAAATCATGACATCTGGTTCAGCTTTTAATGTTTTTACTTCCCCATTTACATTAATGTTGCATTACTTTCATATCTAGACAATTAGGGAATTAATAGGCATTTTTTATTTTTATATTGGTATAAGATTTTATTGTTACAAATATTCATGTTCATTTTCTCCCACAGTAAGCTGAAATTAATACACCAATACTACAGATATTTATCTTTAGTTGAAAGGGTCACTGGATCCCTTAAAGAATCAATGACCCATGTAGTTGGGATCCACATGTAATGTATCAGTGATGCTTTTCTCCCTCATGTGTGGATTGGCCTGCACTGCTGTCACAGCTGCTCCTTATAGTCAAATGGAGAAGATGGCTCCCAAACTGCACCAGTGACATCCAATTGGCTAACATCGTGCAGACCACTTGTGTTGTATATCTGTATGCATTACTGGTGGGCTGAAAAGAACTGAGTTACTTATGTTTCCTGTGGATATCCAGGTTATCATGCCGCCCAAAAAGACCAAGATGTCCACAGCAGCGACTAGACAGCCCACACAAGAGGTAGTTGAAGAGAATGACCCGGTCCAGCCTTTAGAGAACACTCGTCCAGATGGGCAGGAATCCCCCCAAGGTATGACATTTGGGGTCCAAGCGGTGTCATAAAAGGAGTGCCATTGTGCCTTGGACTATGCTAATGTGGTACCCCCGGACTGCTTTTGGGTGACAGCCGCGAATGTGCCAGGTACTGTTCCTGCGGAACCAAGGGCTTTTAACCTGTTGTTACCCAAAGGCAGCAGCTACTGGTGGCAATGCTGGAATAGTACAGTAACCAAACTATGTATTTATTACAAAAAAAAAAATTCACAAAAGTGAATAAACCGTTAAATTCATTGGCTTGCTGACCAAATCCAACACAGAGGTGCGTACATGCAAAGTGTCAGTGATTTAGTGATCAAATAAGGGGTGGGGGTTTTATTTCCATTGCTGCCTCCCTAATACACCCCCTGCTCTGCCGGCTGTAACCTTTGGGGGAGCTGGCAGTTTGCATGCTCAGCGAGCGATGGGGGTGTCCTTTGTGTCAGGAAAGCTAGGAGCCTGGTGCACGGGCACCAAGCTTGCTGGAGTTTGGGAAAATATTAACTCCTTGCGTGTTGGGATGGGGAAGCCTGTCTTTCTTCATCATGAGGTGTGACTGAACAGTTAGACAGATCTGCATTTACATGTAAGTTTGGACAGATCATTGACTTGTATTTGTGATGAAAGGTAGTTTATTCGGTTTACTTTTGACTAATTTCCAGCAGTATGTAAGAAACCCACCCTTGACACCAGATACTGATGTCTTAAATGTACGTACAGTGGATAGAGACTAGTCTCCTAAACGATCTTGTAAATTCATGTTTTTGTTAATGAGCTTGCCAGTTCGTTAATTAGATGTGTTTTAAATAAGGGTTTTTAAGGGCAGTGAAAGAAAAGGTGGTTATTTTATTTGGCCATAACAGTGTGGCTTGTGAGTGTGTATTTGTCAGCTGTTTTTTTTTCCCATTCTGGTTGGTTTACCTGTTTTCTATGATGATTTAGAACTGCATTTCTATTGTGTTTTTAGAACCCAGTAATGAAGTGGTTGATAATCGAAGTTTAGAGGAGATTTTGAGTAGCATCTCTCCTCCCCCACCTCCAGCAATGACCAATGAAGCTGGAGCTCCTCGTCTCATGATAACTCATATTGTAAACCAGAACTTCAAATCATACGCTGGGGAACGAATTCTGGGGCCTTTTCATAAGGTATTATTTGGTTCACACCTATGCATGACGTTATATTGAGTGCCACGATGTAAAAATTGTTGAAATATATCTTTGCATAGGTAATTTTGTGAAAGGAGATCTCACCAGATGCAGCTTACTATGAACATTTAACCGTTTCTTGGTTTTTTTTTAGTTTTTTGTTTATTTTATATCGAGTAGTTGTCCTTTCAAAATGAATGTTAAATCTTTGTGCAATGGCTAGACCTGAATAACATCCAATTAATTATTTAGGCTCTCTAATTTAAAATGTATTCAACCATTCGTTATCACTGTACTTATTTAATTTTTGTTGTTGTTGTTCAGCGCTTTTCCTGCATTATTGGGCCTAATGGAAGTGGAAAATCCAATGTAATTGATTCAATGCTCTTTGTTTTTGGATACCGAGCACAAAAAATAAGATCTAAAAAGCTTTCGGTTCTAATTCACAATTCTGATGAGCACAAGGATATTCAAAGTTGTACAGTGGAAGTTCACTTTCAAAAGATCATAGACAAGGTAAGAAATTCAACTGATTATCATATGCCGATAGCAATGCTGACGCACGTTTTTGTGTTTTTAGGAAACATTGCTGATTCTTTTGTTTTAAGAGATGTTGATTTTTATGTTTTTATAACTTAAATATATATATTTTTGGATTTTTCTCTCTATGCAGATATGGTAAGTAAATTATGTCTGTTTAGCACACATTCTTTGATAGGTTACAATTTTTAAACATTTGTTTAAAGTTTTTTTTACTTATTAATATTGTTGAATTTCGTCAACCCTTCATTGTGTTTTTGTATTCTATTTTTGAATCTAGTGCTTTTCATAGGGATTTCCCCCTCCCTGTTTTGTTTGTTTCCTGTTTGCATGCTGATGTTCCTTCCATTGTCTAATGCCTATAAAATGCAGTTTTAGTTAGTACTAATAATATAATGTTAATGAATTAAGTGCCACTAGTTATTTTCATATATTAAAAAGGAAACTGACAATATTAGTTATTCTATATAGTAAAATGGAAACAATGGCAATATTGATTATACTGAGAATTGCAACAATAAATTCTATAGGGTTTAAAGTCAGCAATTTTTTTTTGTTTTGTTTTTACTTTTATACAATATAAACAGTGTCATTGTTTTGGATTAAAAAAAAAATCACCTTTTGTTATCTTATTTGGAATCTTGATCTATATGATTTCAGTTCTGTAAATGCAATAAAATTTCGATTTTTAATTGAGGATTTTTTTTTTTTTTCTTCAGAAAGTATTGGTACTCTAACATTTTCTGCCTTGGAACCTTCTTGAATTGCACTATGGAGTATGCTGTTGCTTTTATGAAAAATAATTGAATAATAAATACATGAATATGAACTAGAACTATATATTTTGTTGATCACGGGCTCGGCGCTCATTAAGTTTAACATGGGTACATAAACCCACCTATTTGAGATTTTTTTTTAAATGGAGATTGTCACATTTCCATAAATGTATGAATGTATATTTACTTTTAGCTCTTTAACAATATAAAATTCCTATAACTTGTGGCTTCATTTTTCCAAAACAGGAAGGGGATGATTTTGAAATCATCCCTGACAGCCATTTCTATGTATCTCGAACAGCCTACAAAGATAATTCTTCAGTTTATCACATAACTGGAAAGAAGAAATCTTTTAAGGATGTTGGCATTCTACTGCGAAGTCATGGTATTGACTTGGATCACAATAGGTTCTTAATCTTGCAGGTGAGTTGTTAACAGTGAAGTTTTTTTGAATGTAAAATCCTAATGCATGTGTTTCAGGGGCCTTCAACAAGAGCACAGTAGTCAAAATTCAACGGGTTACTTTTTAATCTGTTCAAATTATTTTTGAGAAACATTCTATGAAGACCCTAAACAATCTGTAGCAGCACATCATGATTTGCATGCTTTATTAGTGATACTAATCATTATTTGCTGCTTCAGGATTTTAGGGGAAATTATCTGTGATCTAGCGCATTGATTTTTGGCAAAACATTGAAGGAAATACATTATTTGCTCCGCATTAGCAGCACGTAAATATTGGGTGATATGATGGAGAACCCCAATATTATTGTGCTGCTTAAGCGTGGTAAGGACCATGCACCAGTCTCTTGAAATCCTCTGTCTTGGTTCGGTTTGTGTAGAAGGTCTGAATTGCTATTAAAAAATAATAATTGGTTAAAAGCCATTTGAAAGCATAGTTTTATGCAAAAGTGTTATTTATAACCGATATGGAACAATGAAACGTTTGTGAATACTTCCCTATTTCTATGGGATATCAGTCTTATTTGTACTATACTTTAAAGAGCCCCAACCATACAGTGCAATGTTGTGGAGTCTGGCTAATTTCAGATAGTATCAGATTGATCTTGCATTCACGCAGAATTGTTTTATGTATGCTATAAAATTGACCTCTACATTTCCGGAAGCAAATGGTTAAACAAATCTGCCAAGCCAAAATACGGGTTGATGTAGTCTATTTAAGAAAGGCCAAGTGTTGTGAGGTTTTTAGTGCAGGGATCAGTAATGTCTTGCCCTACCAGAATGGCATGTCTGCTCCCATTGCAATGTGTGGCAGTGCTTATTTTGCATGCATATCTTTTTATTTAAAATGCAATGCATCTACTGTCTTACTAGCACAGAAATAATGGTGGTGACCAAGAAGATTTATGTGAAATAATGGTTCAACGTTTTACTTATTTTTTTATTTATATTTTTTCTATTTAAATTGCTATTTTTATATTGTGTGTTTTTACTATACATGTTAGGATTTTTTTAAGGACTTTTATTTAGTTGGGAATTTAATCTAATTTGACTATGTACAGTAATTTTTACAGAAATCTTGGATATTGTTTTCAGTTGGTAATATATTTAAGGGTGCAATATTATTTTGTGATCGTTGATTAATATGTACAGTTGTGTTCTATTAACCAGCTACTTGCCAGATAAGTGCAGTTGTACTTTTAGAATATGCAAAGATCACTCAAAATAATTTTTTTTATTTTTTATTTTTTTTTCTTTAACTGAATATATTTTAAAAATCAAACTGACTACCCTCCCAGCCTTTGCCATGTCTTGGCACCAAAAAAATTAAAATCCTCCTCCAGCCAATCCTTATACAGCCCTTTTTGTAATGTATTTACAATCTACTATTTTTGCCATTAGTGTGATTCATGTATTGGTAATGATCATATTTCCTAAGATAAATAGTTTTGTTATCCACAATTGTAATGATGACACGGCAATAAATGAACAACTTTACAGGACAAGTAATTGCCTTAAAGGGGTGGCACACTTAAAACCAATAAACGTTCAGCAACCTAGAGAAAGATTGCACTCTTCGTTGTAATCTCTCATGTTTCCATGGTGACCCAAGCTTTCAGTAGTTATGATTTTGTATTGATTGCATAATTATTTTATTATTGCAGAGTACTATCTAACCCATATTTTGTAATCATAGTAGTTTTTTTTAGGGGGCGTTCTGTGCCCTATCAAGAGAAGTTTTGTTTTAATGTGATTTAATTATGATTTTTGCGCCTCCCTGTTTAAAAAAAAAAAATGAAGTTACAGCATTAAGTTGATGTGTTTAAAAAATAATAATTTCAATGGAGACTGATGATTTACTTGTAACTTGTGATGTCTTGCTAAAGATTCATATTCTACTGAACTACTGTCACCAATATTTATGAATGCTAGATTTTTTCATACATCAATTAATGTTTTGTTTTTTTTGTTTTTTCTTTATGGAATGTGATCTATAACCTTTTAAGAGCCTGTTCTGAGATTTCCAATAATGTCTGTCAGTGCAGTTTTTTAAATTTGCAATGAAACAAGCTAGTGTAGAAATCATGCCAATATTTTTTTTCATTCTGTATCTGGACCTTTTGAAAGAAAGTAAAATTTGATATGCATCTGGTTAACTGTTCCCTATGTGCTTTAATGAGACAATAAAATTTAGATAAATAATTCAGGGTTTAATTTAAATACATCAAAAGTGAGTTATTTTGCTTGCTTATAGATAGATTTTTTTATTTTATTTGTTTTTTTTAAAGTTTAATGTAAAGCATATTAACGGGGATGGATATGCATCAAATTTAAGTCCATACTATGTGGCGCTGGGGGGGGGAGTTGGCAGACATATTTATTTTAAATAGGGATGCATACTTGAAGAGTGAAAACACAATGTGTAACTACTTTTTAATATTTTTATTGGGGGAACAATGCACACCTTCCTTCTATTACAATTAATTAGAGATACCAGTTGGGAAAAGTATGCACATGAACTATCCATAAAGTGTACATTTGGGGACTGCATCAAATGAATAACCAAACATATAAATCTTTTTAGTTGTCTACATGTAAGTTCAAGATGGGTTTTAGGAAATGTCATAAGTGCAGCTATTGTCTTTAGCCACAAGCCACTTGTGATAATGTTTGTGAAGTAATAACTTCTCCAAGCATGTGTTTGGCAATATTTTGAAATGTCAGGTTTTTTGGATGTGGTGAGAATGTTCAGCCTATTGGCATATAGTTTTGAAACAAATGAGAAATATGGTGGCATGGTACATTACACACTTCTCATGAAGCCGTGTATGCCATTAAATTATTTGTTTAATTTGAGAGGGTAGTACAGTAACATTTGGACTTTGCTCTACTGTGTGGTTACACGAAAATGTATGTGTAATACTAAATGACAAATGTGTGGGTTTTTGTTTTGTTTTTTTTTATTCCCCCCTCCCCTACAATATTGCACAATCTCATGTTCACTTATAATTTTACTTTCAATTTGAAATTTGTTCTAAATGCTGGTCTAATAATAAAAACAAATTAAACAATTTTACTTCATGCAAATTTGGTTTGGAATGGACAAAGACGCTAGATCTACTCTACACTTTATAACTCACAATTTATTGTGTTTCTTATTGTGTATTCTATTGTTTTCCTTTTTAATGCTTATGCAGTGCTACTCTTTCCTATTGTTCCAATATATCTAATGTTACTAATTTATTTTCCTCTGTGCAGTGCTGCAGAGAATGCTCAGACCTGGAGGAAAAACATAGTTTCTTTAAATATAACCTGCAAGTACTGTGTTCACATGCCTGTCCACTCCATTGCCTTTAACTGCACTGTATTCTGAAGTTGAGTGTGAATTTAGAAAAATGAATAAATTAATAAAATGTGTTTTGTAAATCAAATTTGAAAAACATTATAATTTTTGATCAACTTGGAGTACAATATATTGGCTACCTTATGTAACACATAAAAAGGATAAGGGGTGGAGTATAATATCTTCATGCCCCAGTATTCTTGATAGTGAGAGCATGTGGTGCCAGGGTCAAGCAATTATGGATTGACACTGGATGTGTACACACTTTTTTCAAAAAAAAAAAAAAATTAAATACACACTAAATTTATATTTTTATATATATATATATATATATATATATATATATATATATATATATATATATATATATATATATATATATATATATATATATATAAATTTAGTGTGTATTTATCTAAAGGTGGTTTTTGTATTAATGTTTTGGAAATAGTTTTGAATATAGGTTGCAAATTTATTTGAATATGATAAGTTGCAAATATACACCACCAAAAAGGAGAGTAATACTTGTTTTGCTCTCTCAAGCAAAATAATGAATACATTGTAATTTTTAAAAACCTACACCTCCTTTAATTTTCTGATTCCAGGTTCATTTACTCTTTGCAAGCATTTAGTATTGTTTACCTCTCCACTTATGCGATGTTCTGAAAAAGTGCACATCCTTCAGACAAATTAATTTTAAATTGTATTTGTGTGGTTTTTTTTTTTTTTCTCACTGACACACTTGTATGTAATAATTAAAATTTATCGAAGCACAAATTTCTATAGGTGTAGACAAATTTATTTTCACCTTTATTGCTGAACAGAAAAGATTAGCCATGCAAGGATACATCATAGAGATCAAGTAACAAATTGCACAAAAATCTTGGACCCCATCTCAAACTGCTTCCAGATATTTGCATATATGTTTAGATATGCAGTACTTACAATATGTATTTAGTTTCTGGGCTGGCAAAGGCAAATTGTCATTCCACCTCTCATATGGATAACAAAATTTCCCCTCTTCTGAACAGTGTTTAGTTACTAAATCCAATACATTGTTACCTTTTTAAGTGCTAAAATATCTGGTATGTTAAAACATTTGCTCTATGGTTTATGGGTTTTGCCCAGCCTTTGTATATGCACATAGGTGAATTTATGCGCAACATGGTACACATGTATGTAGACCATTACAATATGTGGACGTATTAATGTATCTTTAAAATATTTTAGTAAATTTAAACTGCAAGAAATAGTTTCCATTGCGTGGCAGCTCTGATTTCTATCCAGTCCCATTTATTTCTTATATTATTTTTCTCTCCCACTTTTTTTTTTTCATATATACTTCATCTAGCAAGGCTAAACAATTCACTTTTTTTCAACAGTTATGAAGCACTGATGTGCTTCTGTAAATGTATTAGCATGACTTGTAAGTCAAGATAGTTTGTGCAAGATACAAGTACACACTGCATTCAAGAAGCATGTCCTCTTTAGTTTGCCATGCTACATTTAGTTAAGTAGTAAAAATTTTCATGTTCTCAAATGTGCATCATTGATTGGGTTTTGTTTAATATTGGCATACCATAGGGTGAAGTTGAGCAGATTGCAATGATGAAGCCAAAAGGTCAAACTGAACATGACGAGGGAATGTTGGAATATTTAGAGGATATTATTGGATCAGAAAGATTGAAAGAACCCATCAAAATTCTCTGTCGCAGAGTTGAACTCTTAAACGAGCAAAGAGGAGAGAAGGTAAGCTTTTCTTAAAGAGACACTCCCACCAAAAAAATGAAAAGGGTTTATTTTTTTACATTTTTCTTTGTTGATTTTCAGATGTCTCTTGTTTTTGTTATGCAAGTTTATTTTATTAAATTTTACTAAACAAGTGTGATTGGAAGCTGCCATTTTGTGAAAGTGTTGGTTTTTGGCTGCCACTCCCTCTAGTGACTTTACAGCACTGGCATCTCACTTTGGGGTTGGGGACACAATGCAGTCTATAAGTCAGAATTCTGACCATAGACTTGCATTGAATGGGACGGTAATGTAACTATTACATCACAAGGGGGAAGATGGATATATGATCTTGTTTTATCAGGTCAATCTGCTATCTCTTGGCTTGGAAGGCAAGTAAAAAAAAAAAAAAAGTTGTACACAGCCACCTGGTCCTGCCCACTAGTGATACACTGGAGCCAGTAAGAGAGCAGGAGTGTATCTTATGACTTCATCATGCAGGCTCTGGCCACAGTCGTAAAGTGAGACTTGCTGGAAGATTTTGGAGAATGTTGCATCATAGGTAAACTTCTAAAAATGGATGCTGGAGATGGACACCTAATTTTTTTTTTTACGTTTACATGCAATTCTAATATAGAAAAAGAAAACAGTGGCATATGTCTTTTATATATGTGTGTGTTTTAAATGCACAGGTAATCTAGTTTATTGTTTTGTATATTATCGTGGGGTTTGTTTGCAGGTCATTTTTTGTCAAGACAATTATATATACACTCAACAAAATCCATCAGACATAAAGACAAAGACATGTGACATCAATTATGACCTAGCTTTTACAAAGCACAAATTACCATAATCAAACTTGAGTGAGTTAATCTGATATTGTATTTACTGTGCATATTAAATACATTTCAGGCTACACATGAATTGTTAAAATGATTGTGATTATTTAGTTACCAATATTAAAATCTTAGCATGTTTTTTGCACATGGATATTCAGATTTACCTTTGCAACATGTGTATGCAAAGTATAATTGCTATCAATTGTAATCAGCGCCTATATAAAGACCATGCAGTTTATTTACTGCTTTGTTAACTACATAGTAATTAATTGTGTATAATTCTTTTTAACAGCTTAATAGAGTGAAAATGGTGGAAAAAGAAAAGGATGCTTTGGAAGGGGAGAAAAACAAGGCAATTGAGTTTCTGACAATGGAAAATGAAATTTTTAAGAAGAAAAATCAAATCTCTCAATATTATATGTAAGTCAATGATTGCATATGTGGACAGTGTGGTCCTAAAAATGTGTGCTCTGACTGACTCATTTTCACAACCAAGGTATTTTAGGTTCAATAAAGTATATTTGAGTTAGACCACTTGGAGAATTTATTAATTGCAGAGCAGCTTGTAGATTTTCCCTTCCTAGAGTCTGTTGATCTCTGTGAAATTTCACCACAGCAAATAATTGCCAGGTTGATCTCTTCTGTAGGATGCTTTGATATATTTTAATTAGTTTCTTGGGTTGATAACCTTTTTGGTGAAAACCCCCAAAAAAGTTATCACTATTTGGACAAAGTACAAATCTCCTATGTGTATGTCCTTATTACACATAAGACAGTGCTCGAGGAAAAACGGGAAACTAATACAGAACCAGACCATAAGCACACTATTTTTTTTTTTTTTCCATTAGTCATGCTGTCATCAAGAAAGAAGGCAACCATATTAAAAATAGTGTAATGTTTTGGGGGTTTAATATGCTGGTGCTGTTCATAGAGATGGAGTACACTTATTTTTTTTCAAGCTGCTCCACTGTGACGTCTGAAAGTTTTTTATTTTAAATTTATTTGTTAGACATGACCTGCAAAAGCGTACTCATGATTTGGAGGTGCAAAAAGAAAAAATTCAAGAGGATACAAAGGAGATGAATGAGAAAACAAAATTTCTTTCTGAAGAGATGAAGGTGAAGAATAAAGCACTAAAAGATGTGGATACGTATGTTTTATATTTTTTGCTCTTTACTCCTTATAGATATTTTAATTTGTAGCTTTGAGTTTTGTTTTTTCTTACTGTACTTCTTGCTACCCTCCTAAAGGCAACTAAATAAGATTAAAAAATATATTGAAGAAACCAGACAGAAATTTACTCAGCTAGATTTGCAAGATGTGGATGTCCGAGAGAAACTGAAGCATTTAAAGAGTAATGTGAAAAAACTTCAGAAGCAACTTCAAAAGGACAAAGATAAGGTACAGTTATATACATTTGGGAGGGATTACAAAGTTGTTTTTTTTTTTTAAGAGGCCTGCTTTTTTTTCTTAACCGTTTCAGGAAGAACTGATTTTTAATTTTTAGGTGGAAGAATTAAAATCTGTGCCTGCTAACAGCCAGAAGGTTATTGCAGAGGCAACTGGTAAGAAAGACATTCTTGAAAAGGATAAAGACAAAGAGGAAAAGAAGCTAAGAGAAGTTATGGATAACCTTAAAAAAGAAACCCAAGGTTTACAAGAAGAGAAAGAGGTGTGTTTCTATTGTTTTTGTGAGCAGATGAATTCTTAAGTCATTGGTAAGGATGTATTTTGGGCGCATTTAGCAAGTAGCTGTCTATACCGACCATTTAACTCTGACTTTCGGTCACAGCTCCTCTTAATCATTTGTTTGTCTATGTGTGACACATGCAATCATTACTTAGGACTTTTTAGCATATATTTATTTTACTGATTTTTTGTTTTACCACCTAATTCTTTTTTGTTTTTTTATAGGGTAAAGAGAAAGAATTAATGGAGTTTAGCAAGACTGTGAATGAAGCACGTTCAAAGATGGATGTTGCCCAGTCAGAGTTAGACATATATCTTAGTCGACATACTACTGCACTCGCACAACTTAACAAAGCTAAGGAGGCTTTAGCTACTGCTTCAGCAACTCTAAAGGAAAGACAAACTGCCATTAAAGAATTAGAAACAAAATTACCCCTGGCGGAGGAAGACCTGAAGAAGGTAAAATAAATGTTACTACCTTTTTATATAGTGTACAAAATGAGTAACAACCATTCATGTCAACATGTCCAATAAGGCTTGAAGTGAAAATACAAATATAGATCTTAATGTAATACTAGATCCTTGACTGGCTCATAAAGCAGATCTATCACCGAAAAATTACTTTATATAAATAATTTTAAAACTATATTTGATAATATTTTTGTTAAATGTAAATTTACCTTGATTTACCATTAGAAGCCATCTTGAAATTGCATTACCATTTTCCATAGATCATTAGTCGTTTAAAAAGAAAAACAAATATTTTTTAGGTCCCTAGTTGAATGGAGTAGCATCCAGAATTCACTGTGTATAGTACAGTAAAGGTTTGTATTGTCCTAATTATGCAGATTGCCTGTTGTGACTAGTGAGAAATGTCAGCACCGTATTGTTGGAAATTGTATTCCTTTTTCGTTGGGGGAGTGGTATTTGAATGGGTTTGGAAACAAATTCTTAATATCGGCATATTTTAAAATACTAAATTGTTCCACAAATAAAATGTACTTTTCCTTGGACCCCAAAATGTGTCTTGTGGATTTAAAATCTATAATTGGATGTATGCCAGAGATGCCACTCACCTTAATGAGTTGTCGGACATGACGTTAATCTGCCATAGGTCTACTTCAATATATTTTGCTGAACTTGTTAGTGGAATATCAAAGTATTACGAGACCTAGTACATTCTAGTTCACTTTCAATGGCATACGGAATAGAGTGCATAGTGGGGGGGGGGGGGGATTTCTTTTGCATTTTTAAGCTAAAACACTGCAATCAGGTTGTTTTGCATATCACTGTTTTACTTATAAAAGCACTTACCTGTAGAAGTTCTCTATAGGCTAAATGCATCCGGTGTTTTCACACAATCCCTTACCAAATGTGTACCTATGAATTTGATGTTATGTTATCTTTTGTATATGTTATGTGCTTTAATTCAGTGATTTTTCATCTTGTGTTAATTTTTATATTGGTGTATTAAAAGGCCTTTTTTTTTTTTTTTTTTATAGAAAACTGTTCTTTCTATGCACCAGTTCCCACATCAGCCCATATATACATGACTATTCTCCTTTTGAACACTTTTTTGATAAATGTTCATTGGTAGTATTAAGCAGCAGTTCACAACTTAATTTTATCATTTTTTTCTGTGACTTTTTTTGGCACTGACTTATATTCTCATTCAACATCTAAAAAATGAAAAGGGTGCTGTAGGTTTTTTTTAAATTTAAATATATTGTTACATTTTTGGGGGCAAAATAGAGGAGCAGACTTATTGCCTCTTAAATAAAAAGTAACATTTTGTATGGCTGTTGATGTTTGTGTTATAGAAAGAAAGTGAACTTGAAAGTTTTATACATGAAGAAATAAATGTAAAGAATCAAGTTCGAGAGCTGCGACAAAAAGTAGAAGAAGCAAAGAGTTCGTTATCTGCTAACCGAAGCAGAGGAAAGGTTCTTGATGCACTAATTCAACAAAAAAAATGTGGAAAAATACCTGGTATCTATGGAAGATTGGTATGCTTTTAAAAAATTGTTTTGTTTCATTATTGTGTTATTGTTTAATGTTTTATTTTTAGTCTTATGTTGTAGGCTTCCTTAGGCGTCCATTACTTTTTATAATTGGCTTTGTGTGAATAGAATGTGTTTCTTATGTGTCCTATTATGAAAGCAACATAGGAAATGATTGGGGTCATATTTATTTGTTTGGGGGGGGGGGGGGGTTTCAGCTTCAATTTTGTATATGCCCCCTATGAGGTTTACTATAGAAGTACCTTTCTTCCTGATTTGACTTAGATTAAAGTCCATATTTTGTATTTCATTTTAACGGCATAATATATGAAGGCAGTTTCCCTTCATGAAATTTGTTTTTTATTAACCCTTTCAGGGTGACCTTGGTGCCATTGATGAGAAGTACGATGTTGCCATTTCATCATCTTGTGGTGCCTTGGATCATATTGTTGTTGATACAATTGATACAGCCCAAGAATGTGTCAATTTTTTGAAGAAACAAAATGTTGGCGTAGCAACTTTCATAGGATTAGACAAGGTAATATATTTTTGTTACGTGTTTAATATATATTTTTCTGTGTGAACTGGCTTAACTGAGTGCATGTGTCCTTTTTTTTTTTCTTCTTCTTCCCCAGATGAAAGTTTGGGAAAAGGGTCTGGATAAGATTCAGACTCCTGAAAATATTCCCCGCTTATTTGATATGGTGAAAGTTAAAGATGAGCACATTAGACCAGCATTCTATTTCGCTCTAAGGGATACACTTGTTGCAGATAATTTGGACCAAGCAACCAGAGTTGCGTTTCAGAAAAATAAGAGGTGGAGAGTTGTGAGTTTGCAAGGACAGATTATCGAGCAGTCAGGTAAATTTCTGTAGCCATGCTGTTGCCTGTTTATCATAAGTCCAATGTGGCTTCGTTCAAAACAAATAAGCTTTGTGTTGTGAGAGAAGTGTCTATAGAGCAAATACATCCATAACAAACCTGAGTGGGTAAATATGGTAATATGAAAATTTGCTCCTTATAAAAATGGCCCTACAATTTTAAAGAAACATTGTTCAAGTTTGCATTTTTTGCCATGGCTGCTCTCTAAGGAGACTAAATCTTAACTTATATTCTAACTTATTTTTCAAGATACTTTACCATTTTTAACTTGAATGCTAACATAATACACACGTATTCTCCTGTTTTTTTTAGGCACAATGACTGGTGGTGGAGGAAAGGTTGTGAAAGGCCGAATGGGATCATCGGTCATGGTTGAAATATCCGATGAGCAGGTTCATATTATTGGTCTTCAATCCCACATATAAGGGTCAACCCAATATGTGCCAATAATCATCCCCAAAATGGTTCTCCGAATTGCGAATGGATTCAGGCACATCGTTACACAAGTCTCAAAGTAGTCCCAATCTCCCTCCGGATATGTCTGCAATTCAGACATCATAGCGGATTTCATGCTGATAATGCCTGACACAGAATTCAGCTGTAATGCACGAAACAAAGTTGTAACTTCAGTCCGACCCATAGACAGCTATGGGGAGGGCCTCCGCTAATACTAATAAAGACTAAGTCCTCCCAAAATGGCCCGATTTTATGTAATGAAATCAAAAATCGTAACAAAAAAAAACCATTCATTTAAATACATAAAACTAAAGTAACTGAACATAAAATATAAAGTGAGTTTTTTATTATAATTTAAAAATGCTTAATAATGTAAAAATACTATTATAATATAGAATAGCAATGTATTAACTGTATATAAATATTTTTGTTTAAAATATGATATTTACTTTAATTCTTCTACACTTTTCTATTCAATTATCCAGTTAAAATCTGTATTTAAATGGGTGTGTTCGGCCTATGTTACTTGAATGCGGAGCGTGTTCAGGGGTGATTTGCGCTCATTGGGGTGGCCTAAAAATGTCCCAGTCCGAATTCCTATTATGCTTCGGTTTCCGAATGCCCAACAGCCGATTCGGACCCAAATTCAGGGACCTTGAGTAGCCACATTTTGGATAATTGTGAAATTCGTCTAAAGTGCCCGACCCAAATCCATTTTGGGGAAGATTAGTGTATATTGGGTAGACCCAATAGTGTTGCATAAAAGTACTGTATTTTATCATCAGCAATCTCATTTTTGTTTGTGTCTTAGTTGCAAAAAATGGAATCCAAACTTACTTATGATTCTGGAAGAGCTGCAACGATACAGGATCATAAAGCACAGCTGGAAGAAGAGCTAGCAAAACTTCGTCCTGCAACACGACAGATGAAAAATACTTTTGAGAAATACACCGCCAGCCTTCAGGTACAGAAGTCATATAAGCTATTGGGTGAATTTGTGAAACATTTTTAATGAAAGGGGGGTTATGTACCTGAAATTGCCGTCCAACGGAAGTGATGGAATCAGGCATAGTTGCAAAATTCTAAATTGCATTCCAAGTAAAAGTTAAGCGTAAAGATGTTGGGTTTACACAGACAGTGAGTGGAGTTATTGACTTTTATTAACAGTTGTTTATTTATTTTTAGAATCTCTCTGAACAGGAGGTACACCTGAAAGCTCAGGTGAAAGAACTGGAAAGTAATGTTGCTGCTGCTGCACCAGATAAAAACCAACAAAAACAAATGGAAAAAACCCTGGAAACTTTCAAGAAAGGTATATGAAAATGCAATGTACAGTTATTCTGGTGGGGAAGAGCATCTATTATATTACACCCCTTTAAAAGAATGATATTGGTGTATCAAACCTGGGATGATCAGAAATATAAAATAGTCCAGAACAACTATTTCTAAGAGATCTGTATATAAATCTTTGCTACATTCTGACTAATATAACCTTTGTGTGTTAAGATGAATAATAAGCAGCTGTCTTACATGGATGCAAAAGGTAGATTATGCTAGATAGTTTTTCCCACACTGCCTAGTTGAAGGCTGTTTCATTGTGATCAGGCGTCCATGTTTTTTCGCAAGTAAATAAGAAATGTTTAATGGGCTGCATTATTTTTTTTTGTATTTACAGTACTGGTGAAGAATAGCCTGTTGGCAATAGAAAAATATTTAGTTATTTAGCAGTAATACAAAAGCATTTAAAAACAAGTTTAAAATTTTGATTTAACCAAATAAATACATTTATTGTTATAATGAAAATATGGGCAGTTAAATCAGATGAGCCAAGCCGCAGCTGATATCAAACGGGCCCTGCTTTGGACGCCCCTTCTTTAGATGAAGCTGCTTTGTTTGGCAACAGAGAATCCTTAGTGTTTGACCTTCATCAGTCTGGGATCATGTGGCCATTTGTATATAATACAGGATGTGTAATGCCTTATAAAATTTTGCTTGTCACAGTTTGAATCTTACATTTTCCAAACTGTTCAAATGACAAGTAAGCATAATGTTGGGGGAGAGATAGAAGAGCCAGTCTGCTTCTTATTTTCTATTTCTAAAGTATTGTAATTGAGGTCAGTTTCTAGTTGTGTTGATGTACATTTATGACTAGTTAATGTTTTTTACCATAGTATGAAAATAAGTAATAGTCATCCTCGCCCTTTGGTTTTTAATGGTCAGTGTTTATCAGCCTTTTTTGTTAAAGTCCCCGGTGACCATCACAGCCCGAGTTGATGTTGACAGCTGCCCACTGCATGAGCGTCTCGATGACCATCTGGCATCATGAATGTGAATACTATTCCAATGGTGAATGATGGTACTTTGGAACTGGTCAAACAATAGAGATTGGCTTTATAAAACTCTAAAAGCTAGACACTGAATAGCATGTTCAGTGTTTTTTTTTTTTTTTTCTCTTGATAACTTCTGCGTGGTTTTTTGTAAGCATTGCTAAAGTAAATATAGCTTTTATCACCTTCTGAAAATATGAGATGAGTACCTATTTGCTCTTTAACCAGTAGATATTTTTTATTTTATCAAGAATATGAGAAAGCAGCAGAGAAATCTGGAAAAGTAGAAGCAGAAGTAAAAAGACTACACAAACTCATAGTAGATATAAACAATCACAAACTGAAAGCTCAACAAGACAAGCTAGATAAAATCAACAAGGAGATCGACGACTGTTCATCTGCTATAACAAAAGCACAGGTTGCCATCAAGACCTCTGAGAGGTATGTTAAATGGGAAAGCTCTATATCTGAACATACTGAAATACTGGGGCACGAGAGCAACAATTTTTTAAGAGTTATTTGTAAGTAAAACATTTTCCGGTTTGGACTATTTTCATGAGACTCTCACTCTCCCCCCCTCTTTCACTTAAGGAAAAATAACATTACTTTAAATGAAATGCTCAGACTGGACATATTCAGAAGGAAACTGCAATTTCACAAGTTAAATTGGATTAACCTAATTATGAAATATATGCATAAAAATATCTATCGATAGGCTATATGGGTGTGCATGTGTATTGTAACATGTGATGGCTACTTTAATTTGCTGGATTAAAAATGTGATGGATCCTCTTAAATGCAAATCAATTTTGTACTCCTCTCTGGTAAACTCCCCAGATGAGTCCCTCTGAAGTCAATGCACCACCTATAATTAGATTGTTTGCATGATGGATGCTTGTCTGGTTTACATTCATGAACCCAGTCAATCACTGCTGTGGTGTGCAGAGGAAATTTAAGATTAGCATCTACTGGGTTCCTGAATAGAAACCAGTCAGCCTACATTATACCAAACATCTGCTAGACTGCAGGGAAACAATATTTCAGGAAAGGAATAAATGTAAGTTCTTGTTTTATTTCACACTGAAAATGTATTTCATTTTTATTGTTTAAGAAACCTCAAAAAAGCAGAAGATACTGTTGTTCGTACAGAGAAGGAAATTGTAGACAATGACAAAACTATTGAAGAATTGACAGGGGAGCTTAAAAACCTTGAAGAAAAAGCTACTGCTGTATTGAATGATTGCCAAGAAGCTGAGGTACGTTGCTCATAGAACATTTCTATTGTGTGTAATTTCATGTAAAAGGGAGCTCCCTAAGGAGAACACGTTTAAGTGAGAGTTTAGTACGCTACAATTGAAAGGGTTGTATTTTTAATTTTATTTAGTTGCCTGTTGCATTCTTGTATTTGAATTTGACTCCATTTCTCTACTTTATGGAATTGGTTTTCAGTGTTATTAATCAATAAAGTTTGTGACTCATATGTAAGTAGACAGTTGAGAATGTCCATGGTTATTAACCCCAAATTTGCCAGCATGTGTTCCAGAAAGCATGGCAAATTCATTCTAGGGTTATTTACCTTCCTACTTGTGACCATTTACTTTATTATTTTTCTTAAAGGGTTCTCTCCCAGATGTCCAAGAACAGCATCGTGTCTTGCTTCAAGAAATCAAAGCCATTCAGGATAAGGAACACTCCCTACAAAATGAAGCCCTTAACATAAGACTCAAAATCGAGCAAATAGATAGTCACATATCAGAACGTCAGTCAAAAATCAAATACTGGCAAAAAGAGGTAAATCCTAAAAATGTTCTTGGTGTTATAAACATAGAAACGTTTGTTTTTGTCTTATCTGAATGACTAGAAACCACTTGTGATGTTTCATTTTCTGCATTTTATCTTTTATTTGCATCATTTAGATATCAAAACTTACACTACATAGAATAGATGACAACCCAGAAGAGGTTCTTCCTGTATTAACCCAAGATGAACTTGATGCAATCAAAGAACCTGATCAAATAAATAATCAGATTGCACTACTAGAGGCAAAACGGCTTGAAATGAAACCGAATCTGGGTGCTATTGAAGAATTTAAAAAGAAGGTAAGTGTTTAAACCATTCCCGCTTGTAGGACATTCTATGCCATCCTAACAGTGCCCAAAATCCTGAAGGGCGGCGTTGAACTTCCTGACTGTATTAGTTATCACAGCCCCATCAAGTGGTTAATAAAATGCAGTGTGTTTCAGGTGGGATTTTTTTTTTTTTTTCTACGGCTCCAATTATAGGCTTTCTTCAAACTTATTCTGCTCTCCTTCTAAATAAAGCAAGGGTTTTTCATTATCGATGTCATAGATATTAAAGTTAGATTTTAAAGTGGCCAGGTTAGTCTGAGGCTAACCAGTCCAACATATCTGTGGAGATACAAGGTCTTCATATAAAGTGGTGGGGTCTAGTGCATGGGCAGTCACAGTAAGGATTGCTGAAATGTTGACAAAGTGGGTCAAAATACTAAAGGAGTATTGGTTTATCATTTTACAGTACTTGTTAATGCCCATACATTTTTTTTTTGGCTCATTGATGTATGTGTTCTATGCTCACAAAATTGTGTGACCAGGGCTTTTTTTCACTCCCGGTCCTACCTTCTCAGTATTGAATGCTCTTCTAAGCATTTTCTATTCAACAGGAAGAACTATACTTGCAAAGAGTGGCGGAACTTGATGAAATTACGAACGAAAGGGACAACTTTAGAAGAGCATATGAAGAGCTTCGTAAGCAAAGACTTAACGAGTTCATGGCTGGATTTAATGTTATAACAAATAAGTTAAAAGAAAACTACCAGATGCTCACTTTGGGTGGAGATGCAGAGCTGGAACTTGTAGACAGTTTGGATCCATTTTCAGAAGGCATCATGTTTAGGTTGGTAGTGTGTGTTTTTGTGTATGCAAATTATGTCAACTTTGATTTGTAGGACATTAACAACCGTTCAACTGGTCAGTGCCCCATAGTGGAATGGAATGCATAGTAGTACTACCTGCTTCATGTGGACTCCGCGTTTCCATGCACAGTTCATTTTTTACTTCTAAGGCTTTTGTATCTGTGTCATACAGGGTTGCTTACAGCAGACGTGGTATAATTAAACTGTATGTTGAAAAGTATATACACTTAAATATATCTGTGTTGGCCAACCGTCCCAGTCTGCACAGAATTCTAATATGTATTTGCATAATTTCTACATGTGTACGTTTACTGCAGCCATTGATTTGATTAAATCATGTTTCCAGTGAATTACACAACTGGCACATAAAACAGATCTATAAGAAAATCACAGCGTTTTCAAATGTTATCCTGTAACTTTCTTGAGGCTAATTCAGAAAGACAATTGTATGGCATGGAGCCACATAAGAACCCTAAGTGTAAAAGTGAGGAGGCCTCCATCTTTTGAGAAGTGAACTCTATTTACAATGCTGTTTCATATGTGGCACTTGGCTGCTACTACCCTGATAATTGGTAGATGGAGTCTACAAGTGCTCTCACAAATGCTAATTAAGTTGAATTTCTGTGGTGTGAGTGTTTTTCTATGTCAGATTGCACTAAGATCCTGAGTGACCATGTCAGTCACTGTTCATGGTATGGACTAGCAGCTCTAATTTCAGTGCAGATCACAGAACTTATCACTCATGGATATTCACAGACGGATTGCCATGGTAGAATCTGCAAAGGAAGCAGAGACTGTAAGGCAGTGACTGATCAATATTTAGAGACTTTAGAAGCCAGCCTAGTTATTTTTAATCGGTACATGCTAGCCACTGGAACAAAGTTTGCCTTAGCTTAGCATAAACCCACGTGTATCTCTAAATATACGCATCGGGTTTACTCTATAGAATAGAGACTAATCTATGGACGCAAGGGTTTAAAAAAAAAAAGTATCATTTATTTATTGAACAGCTTGGCTGGTACAATACCCACTGTTAAGGTCCCCCTAAAACACTTGCCTGATTGGCCCTAAACTGACATTAGCTTACTGATTAGGTGCTTGTGTTTTACACATGCAGAATTCTTTTCACTAAATAAGTAAATTAACAAAAAATATATCCACTTTATTCTAAATATATATAATCCAAAATGGAAATATCTGTGGTGGCCATCCATCCCAGTGTACACATGCAAATATTATATTGTGATTTACATCAAAGAGTCTTGCAACATATCTAATAAGCACAATATGTATAATTTTCTATCCTATACTTCATATATTCATAACCTTTCATTTCATCCCTACATTTATAGTGTCCGGCCACCAAAGAAAAGCTGGAAGAAAATATTCAATCTCTCTGGTGGGGAGAAAACATTAAGTTCTTTAGCTCTGGTATTTGCTCTTCATCATTATAAACCAACACCTCTTTACTTTATGGATGAAATCGATGCAGCCTTGGACTTCAAAAATGTATCGATTGTTGCCTTCTATATATATGTAAGTATTTCTAATGTAGGTGGGATGGATCCCAAATGTAAATGAGATGCATCCACCTTATAAATTCAGATGGTTACCTTTACAGTATTTGAGACAGATGTGTATCACCACAAAGGTTTATAGATCAGTAAAATGCAGTATTGGCCTATGATCATATTTTCGTTTGTTTCACCAATGAACCACTGTACTGGGTTGGAGGTAACTGGATTTAAAACTATACAAACCTGAGTGAAACCCATGTAGTATAAAACATTTGTAGGCAAGTAACCAGTTCCACTTAATATTTAGTTTAGCAAAACAAATACTGTTTCAAACTTTGTACCATATCATAGTGTAGTGCAAAATCTAAAATCATAATATCTAATTGAAAAGAGGCTGAATGGCCTGCCAAGTATATAGATAAGTAATTTGTGGTGCACTAGTGCCATCATTGTGTAAAACTGACTGTATGAGAAGCAAACTGAGATCTGTTCAAAATGATATGTAAATCTTGGGGAACTTTCCTTTTTAAACCTGGAAGAATTATTGCATTTGACAGAAAGCGGGCATAGAGAAGAATGATATTTTTAGAATTGGACTCCTGATTTACAAATTGTTGCTCATCAATGCCATGCTATGTTTTTCCTAATATATTTAAAGAACTTAAATTAAACCAAATGTTTTCCTTTAAACAATATTTTCATTTATTTAACAATGTAAATGCATTTTTTGTAAATTGTTTATTTAACAATGTAAATGCCCCAAATTACATTTTTTTTCTTTATTTTAGGAACAGACTAAAAATGCACAGTTTATAATAATCTCTCTGCGTAATAACATGTTTGAGATTGCTGACCGACTAATTGGTATTTACAAGACTCATAACACCACGAAAAGTGTTGCCACAAATCCAAAAGTCATTGCTTCAAAGGGTCTTGCTGAACTTAATGCAGTTGGATGTTCTTGAATTACTTCACACACACGCAATCAACAAAACACCTTACCTTTGCTGATGCGATATTTTCATGTGATTTGAAAATTGGTTTCAGAGGTGTATTGAGTTACTGGACATTTTAAAGGACTCTATTACCTAATCTGTTATAATTCTGCTGCTATCATAACATAACAGATTGTATGTGTGGTTTTGTTTGTTTGCTTTTTAGCTACTGTAAATATGTATCAATATGGATATACATTTTCTGTGAATATTTTTATACACACTTGAGATTTCCAATAAAATGCAGTCTTTACAATTCCTTTTCTTTCTATTCTGCATGAAATGTTTCCCCATATTCAGCTACGGTTGGATCCACTAGACATGGCAGCAGCGTCAAGACTAAAACTGTATATTAAGGGTAAATACATGTCTTGAGTGTGGAAGAGTGATGAACATTTGAATGTCACTGGTACAGAAAAGTAATAATGTTCTAATTTTCTCACCATACTAAGTAAATATTCTTGACCTGCGATGTTGCTGAGGTGTAAAATATATTTTTCATGTAAAGTTTTTTTGTTTTTTTTTTCTGGCTCATTCTGGACAAAGGCTGTTTTAACACTTCTGCGATAAGGGCTTTTTTTTTTTTTTTAAATGTTACATAGCTACAAATGTTAAAGAAAATCTGCTAAATTTGATTCTTAATATTTGTAAAATACAAATAAACTCTCCTTATAATGTCTGCAAGGACTCCTTAACATCCCATGGAAAACACTTGTAGAAAACTGACTTCATAAGAATGCCCAGAATGAATAGCTGGTCGTCTCCACAGAGACTCAGGTGGAAAATACAAAGACAGGGGGAATATAGTATAATACCGTAATCTAATAAGCAAACAAACTATTAAGATCACACTCACAAAGGTACATGCACGGAGTGCCAGCTTAACTGCAATAAGGCGTGTAAAAAAAAAAAAACATCAAGGTTCTGCTCAAAGTGCAATGTGCAAAACAAGCTTATTGGGATCCACTGTTGGTGAATCTCTCGTAGCTGTTGTACTGATGTAATCAAACTGTAAATCTGATAAGCTGTGTCCAGAGTTTGTTGTAGATCTTGCTGGATCTTCTAGAGATGTGCAGGTAAACCTCAACCATCGGTAGTAAAATTGATCTTGGAATTGACTAGCTAAGTCTTGTAGCAATGTGTTTTGTTAGGTAGCCCAAACTTCTTCAGGAACTGGGTACCTACACCTTAATATTTTGAGTTTAGAAATATCCGATAATAACTGAATGAAGCTTACTGCTTTTTCCTAACCATTTGCTACTAGTGTCCTTTTTAACACCAAATCCACCCCTTACTCTAACCTTAATGCTAACCCTCATCCTAGATTAGGGTCACCTAATGTTTTCTTGACTATTGAACAGTTAATTCTTTATGCTGTGTTTTGACTTATTTTGCTGGTTCTATCCAAAAGCTCTCTGTGCCAAAAAAAAACAAATAGCTTGACACACATTGAGTACATTATTTTCCTGATAAACCATTAATTTCCCTTTTTAAATTTTTTTTTTTTTTTTTTAAAAATGTGTGTTTGTTGCCCCATACTTTTCCACAGAGTTCTCTTACAGTTACACTCCTTTTACTGCAAGACATGTCACTCCCTTGAACTTTACTAACTTGCATCAGTATAAAGTGCCCATCACTTTATAGTGAGCCAGACATTGATGGAAGTTAGTAAAGTTTTGTTGTACCATCGTCAGTGTCTGCCTCACTACGTAATGATGGGAGTGCTGCTGTACCAATGTCAGAGTGTGGCTCACTAATGGAAGATATGCTGTACCACCATCCATGGTGGATGTGTGACTGTGTGTGTGTATAGACTGTACAGTGAAAACCATGTTTGCCTATGGTGTCTCTTGGTTGTATGTTTGTCATCCGTTGATGACCTCCCTCTTCACCTGTTAATGTCTTCTTCTGCGCACCTCTAAAGTCTGCACCTTTTGATTGCAGGTGTATTACTGGTAGGGTTGCCACCTCAGCTATTTTTTTTACCGGTCACATATAACTTTTGCAGGGTGCTTTGCAGAAAGTGGAAGTCATGTGACCAGAAGGAAATCAATTACCTAATTAAGTAGTGGATCCCACAACACCACATTGATTATTGATTTCCTTCTGGTCACATATGACATACATACTGCAAGGCAGCATGCAAAAGTTATATGCGGCCAGTAACAAATGGCTGAGGTGGCAACCCTAATTACTGGGGACAGCCGTGGTGAGTGATGTACGCTATCAGAGTACACTCAATAGCTATTGCAAATGTGTAATTACCTCCTAATGTATTCAAACCAGATGGGAGTGAATACAGCTTAGTTGTTCATCACTTGTTCTATTGATGACCTAAAAGTTAGATTGATTTCTTCTCACATCTACTATTTTTGCTATCATGCAGCATGTGCATTCTACCTTAGTTCATTATTTTGTCATTAATCATACATATTAAAACCTTATTAAAGTAATTGAACATTTTTGCAATTGTAGCTATTGTGGTGAATGTTTCAACATATCTTTGTTTGTACTAAACGTTCCTACTGGTGTGTTTGCATCAATGACCTTTTCAGATCCATAGGTAGCTGCTGGAGCCATGAGGTTGCAGAGCACCAGCTCATACTCTAAGGTTGGGTGGGTGTTGCTGTGCCACATCTGTTGGTCTTGCCTCTCATCTTCTTTCTAACCGGACCCCTGCCATCTGAGTACCTGCAATATTAAGGCACTACATGATGAGTTATCTGTCATTATGCAGACGTGGCATTTGTCAGACGAGTTGTGTTCAAATGTTGTGTGGATGGGAATGTATCATTTAGCCCATCATGTATGAGTATTACGTTTCTTACCAGCTGTTTGTTATCCATGCAGCAGCCGAGCAACAAAGATCTGTGCTGCCTACCAAATACATTTATTATGGTGCTATGGTAGCTTTTGGGTGGCTGAACATGTTGATCTCTACTGCATTCCGACTGTTGACATGCTTTGGTGATCCCATTCCAGGAGATCTTTCTCATCTTTTGGCTGTGGCACCAACTACCTGATGGTAACAGTTGGACAATTCTGTAATTAACTCTGTATTCTAGTCAAAATTCCATGTTTCAAACCTTCAATGACAGTATCCCATATTTGGCCCTGTACCTGCCACATAAACCTATGCCATACTCAGAGGAAGTTGATGACCATATATTGGGGTGTTGTTTGGCAGAAACACATAACCCATATAAATTCATACCAGGAGTACAAACAAAAATTACAGCAGTTAAAATACCCTAAGTTACATATACAGGGTTGCCACTAGGCTGTTATTTTAAGCCACTGCCGGTAGTCAAGCCTTAGGTGATGCGATGACAGCATAACTAAAAAAAACTATAATGCAATGCCCGGTATGTTTAAAATCCACGGTAAGAGAGGCTTAACTCTCCCAACAGCAGTGTCCATCCACAATTTTAGAGAGAGCTCCTTTGGGACAGGTTCTTATTTATATTATATGTAGATGATGTAAGTGGTATTGAAAGACTTCAGTGCAAAGGATTCATTGTATTTCAATGTTTTTTTGGAATGTTGGGTTGTGTTCACATGCTTTGCAATGTGCACATGTAAAGAAACAGTTAGGTCTCGTTCCTAGCTAGGTGCTGTTTATTTCGTTTGGTAGACTTGGAGCAAGAGAATGTTTTAGATTAGGGGCTTTTCAAAAAATAATGTGAGGTCTTTCAGGGAGTTCTGGACCCAAAAGATCATCTGATTTTAGAATACTCCAATGACCAATTAGTGATAGAATTACGGCTAATACTAAAGCCAGGACAAAGTTTAGAGTTTTTAGGCCTTGGCATACTAGGGTGACCAAACTTCAGACTCAATATATATCAAGGATGGTTCCTTAGTGGTTTTCCATAAGCTTATTTTATATTAATATGCTCTCTTCATGGAAAGAGCTTATATCACTGTAGTTCCTTCTAATTATCAGATATCCCATAGGAATATTTTCTAACCATAAGGGCAAGTGGCAGCTATTTCTGTCAATATAGTTTTATTGCTGTTGGCACATTTTTAAAAATACATGGGGGGAGGGGGGGGGGTTGTTACCAGTCTTATCTAAAGTGGATGGAATGGCTATAAAAGGTGTATAACAACTAACATTCAACTTCTAGTTAAGACATTTTTTTTTTTTTTTATTAGCTTGCTTAATACTCGTACCTCGATGGGTAAGAATTATGCCACTTTGATTAAAGACACCCTGGTTTGTGGGTTGAATATCTGGACTGACCAAAAAGGGAAGATGCACTATTAAATGCAGGATTGATTTATTTATTTTAATTTAATTACATCCGTATAGATCATTCTCCACTGCTGGATCTTCCATCATTCTAACCCTGATGAAGACTGCCCAGTCGCAACACATTGGTTTTGGAAGTGTTTTGCGTTAGATGCTGCCTGCACTGAAAACAAAAGCAGTCGAGAAGTGCTTCTTTGGATATACAGCACGCAATCAGAAGTCTATAAATACTTGTTCTTACCTGGATTTTAAAGGAATATTCTTTTTATCATTTAGCTGATTGTTACAGCAATTTATTTTAACATTTTTTACACCATCTTGCATCCAGAGAATACTTCCTGGGACATAAAGATTGGGTACTGGAGACCTGTATTTGTTGCTCTACAACACACTTTGGAGCTACATTGTATTGGGTCCTAGTTACAACAGACAATTGCACTTCTGGCCACAAAGTGTCAATCAGATTGCAGATTTTGTAAGTGTGTTACATTGTTTTTTTTTTCTCTTTCTTTATTATGAAAATACAAAAACATACAATTATACAATATAAAAAGAGAAATACCAGCCAATATGCATTACATTCAATTGATGATGGATGGATAGATAGATATAATATATAGATAGATGAAGTAGGTACCAGTACAAATAGTCATGTAATTGTCAGTTGTTAACGCTCTATTCTATACCACCATTATTTGATAAGTACGACAGCATAGGCACTGTTAACCCTCAGCCTAGAAAACCAGCCAATATAATATCTCCCGATCAGAAATCACCATGGGAGGTAAACTCAGCATCAGGACATGCCGTCGGCTAGTGGTATGTGATATTCAGCTCCTGGCTAATATTAGTATGTTCTCCATCCACCAATAGCCAAACATACCTCTCCTTATTCACAATCCCCCCAAAAAAGGAGAACAAATAAAAATGTACAACACAGACCAGTACAAGACAAATCGCACTGAGAAGTTTGAACCAACATTTCATCTCTGTTCCCCGTCACCCACAAATCCTAATATATCATCATTTCACTGGGTAGTAAGTGTGTCCCATTGTTAAATATTTTACTCTTTTTTTTATAAAAACAAAAATTCCCAATTAATACAATTGTCCAAACAAAAGTAATAACATGAAACTTAGAAAAGGTACGGTATAATGTAATAGTGTCAATTTTAACAAAATCCCACAATTAGCCACTTTGTATGTAATATTTAAACCTATATTCCTGTCAGTCAAGGTCCTATTGGCATGAAATGTTCAATCAGCATTTGTTCTAATGTTTAGTGTTCTGTGTCTTAATATTTATTAGCACCAGCATTTTATAAGTGCATGCAGAAAACTAAAAACTATTTGATAAATAAAATTCAATAATGCAAAAGAATAAACGTCAATATGGAATGGGGTGGAAGTATATAATCTTTACTCATTGAATTCTTGCAGGAAAATCTATTAAAAAAAACCTCACATCTCCAAATTTCATAGCAAGCAACAAAATACAAATATTTGTCCATCTGTATAGAAAATAATATTAATCCATTAGTGTACACCTAATGTCATTTCAAGTTTAATCAAACTAAATGCAATTGGGAAGTCATTCATTTTGGTTTTAAAGCTTGTAAGGTTTTTTTTTTTTTTTTTTTTTTTTTAAATCTGTGTATGTTGTGTGAGTGCAAAATGTTGGTCATAATTTAGAATAATATCACCCAAAGAAATCAACAGCAAAAAAAACCTAAAGTCTAGCTTTGTGAAATTTCATAAAGTAACCATAAATAAAAACAATAAAAAAAAAACCATTTCATTGTGCTGCTACAAAGATATATAATAAATAAAGGCAGGAAAGATTTTATATTAACTGCCAAATTATGACGGTCAGTTATATGTAGTTATATATACTCATTTACACAGATGAATATATTTATTTAATTTCAAAAGAGGCTTCCATGACAAAGCCATGAAAGGATTTTCAATGCTCCACATGTTAATCTTTAAAAATAATACGCAATACTACAGCCCCTCTTTTCTTGAGCATTTTCCGGAGGTGAAAAGTTAAAGCCATCAACCCAGGACCTTTTACAACAACAAAATTAAAAATGAAAAGTTATAGAAGATCATAATAAACAATATAAAAGCAAAATAGATTTAAATTGCATATTTAAATGTAAAAAGGCAAAGCTTTGTGCATTTCTGTAGTTACCATCCATATTTAGTAACTTTTAGTTCTGTATATAGTTAGCCTCATAAATGACTATAAATACCATTGACAAATGTATTTTGTGATATTTAAGTTTTCCCATCTTTCCAGTCATTTACACAAACTCCTCACCATTTATGAGAGTCCACCATCCTTCACCTTCCATG